>SMDT01003351.1:0-233656 GCA_005392925.1 Aquilaria sinensis | reverse complement strand
GCTGACGTCCTGTTCTCACACTTACTGCTGAACTTGGGCATATCTAGCAGCGACCTCAAACCCGTCACCTCACCTACTTTCGAACTGCCTGTCCTCAGATGGATCGATCTCCCCTTGATGATGAAAGGAACTTCGGTAGAAGGGACTGCTGAACTTTACGCCTCCACAATGGCGAAGTTTATTGTCATGGATGTCCCTTCATCGTACAACACCATCCTTGGGAGACAGAAACAGGGAAATCTACACATTCGCCCTGATGTGAAGTACTTGACTATCACTTTCGCCACCAAGGATGGAGATGCAGAGATCTTCATAGATCAAAGCGAAGTAAGAAAGGTGTTCGTAAAGACACGAAAAGCTCCGGCAAACAACTCCGCACAAACGATAGAGGCAAAGGCACCAGAGAAGGGCAAGGAAGGAGATCCCACGAAACCGGAAATGGAAACAGTAGAGCTTGTCCCAGGTCAATCTACCCAAATAGGGAAGAGCTTGGCCGAAGGTGACAAGAAAAAACTTGTATCTTTTCTACTGGAAAATAAAGATCTATTTGCCTACTCGCCGAAAGACATGCCAGGGATAAACCCTAGCGTAATACAGCATAGCCTTAAAGTTAATCCCGAGGCAAAACCTGTCCGGCAAAAGAAACGGAGCATCTCGGTCCATAAAAGTAACTTTATCAAAACCGAAGTGTAGCGCTTGTTAGACGCTGGTATCGTCAGGGAGGTCAAATACCCCGAATGGTTGAGCAACGTGGTTATTGCCACGAAAGAAGGAAGCAGTAAGCTCCGGATGTGCATCGACTTCAGAAACTTGAACGATGCTTGCCCAAAAGACTCATACCCCCTCCCACCGATAGACCAATTGGTAGACTCAACTGCCGAATACGGGCTCCTAAGTTTCTTAGACGCCTTCAGTGGGTATCATCAAATAAGGATGGACCCCGAAGATGAGGAAAAAACCGCCTTCATCACCGAGGGAGGAACATACTGCTACGTCAGAATGCCCTTCGGGCTTAAAAATGCAGGAGCCACCTACCAGAGGTTGATGAGCAAGGTCTTTAACGACCAAATAGGGAGAAACATGGAAGTGTATGTCGACGATATGATAGTCAAAAGCAAGCTGCCTGACGACCACGTCGCAGATCTAAAGGAAACTTTCCACCAGCTCAGAGCCTTCGGGATCCGTCTCAATCCCGAAAAGTGCATCTTCGGAGTGACCTCGGGAAAATTCCTTGGGTACATGGTATCAGAAAGAGGCATTGATGCTAACCCAGAAAAAATCAAGGCTCTGCTCGAGTTCCGAACTCCTGCCACAATAAAGGATGTGCAGAGACTCACCGGAAGGATAACCTCTCTTAGCAGGTTTATTTCCAGGTATGGAGACAGGTGTCGACCGTTCTTCAAGGTCCTCACTAAGGCAACAAAAGAGGAAAACAACCTCGGAAATAATGATCATCCTTGGAATGAAGACTGCCAAAAGGCCTGGGAAGAACTCAAAATCTACTTAGCCAGCCTACCCACTCTGCGACAACCTCGCGTGGGAGAGCCCCTTGTGCTATACCTCGCCGTCACAGAAAAGGCTGTGAGCTCGGTCCTTGTGAAAGAAGAGGGGCCGAAGCAATGGCCGGTCTATTATGTAAGCAAATCCCTGCATGGCGCCGAAGTCAGGTATCCTTTGTTGCAAAAAGC
Source organism: Aquilaria sinensis (assembly GCA_005392925.1). Taxonomy (NCBI): domain Eukaryota; kingdom Viridiplantae; phylum Streptophyta; class Magnoliopsida; order Malvales; family Thymelaeaceae; genus Aquilaria; species Aquilaria sinensis. The sequence continues at coordinate 231,968 of SMDT01003351.1, read as the reverse complement.
TATATATGCCTTGGTGCTGGCAGGGAGAAGGCTACGACCATACTTTCAGGCTCACCCTATCATCGTCCGAAGTAGTCTACCACTTCGGGATGTCATGAGGAAGGTTGATCATTCCGGAAGGCTCTCCAAGTGGTGTATAGAGCTTGGCGAACACGACATCGCTTATGAACCTCGGAAAGCCATAAAAGCTCAAGCACTGGCAGACTTCATCGCCGAAGTACCCACCACCGAAGACAGCCATCCGGATCCTGGCGAAAGTGAGGCCGAATGGACTTTGCATGTCGACGGAGCCTCGGGGTCCGAACACCAGGGAGCTGGCGTGATCATTAGGGGTCCTGAAGGCCTAGAAGTGATGAAGGCCATCAAGTTCGGCTTTGATGTCACCAACAATACGGCGGAGTATGAAGCCCTCATAGCAGGATTGGGCCTGGCCAGAAAAATCGGCATAAGAAACTTGAAAGCCCACAGCGATTCTCAGCTGGTAGTGCGACAAACAACAGGAGACTACGGGGCAAAGGACCCAACCTTGGCAAAATACCATGAATTGGTGGCAAAACTCATCCGAGAGTTCGACACCGTACGGATAAAAAACGTGCCTCAGCAAGATAATGCCGAGGCAGATTGCTTGGCAAAATCAAAAGCATGCCCCGAGGTGCTAAGCCACCCGAGCATCACAGTGCTGGGCATATCAACTTCGGGAAAAGGCTGGAAAGACCCGATAAAAAGATATCTCACCGACAATACGCTCCCCGAAGACCCCAGTGAAGCTGCCAAAATCCGAAGACGCTCCGGCCGATTCTTCCTAATTGGCGAAGAATTATATCGGCAGGGATATGCAAACCCACTGCAGAGGTGTGTTGGCGAAAAGGATACTGAAATGATCCTCGAAGAAGTACACGAAGGCGCTTGTGGTTCGCACATCGGAACCGATGCCCTTGCAGCAGTAATACTTCACCAAGGATACTTTTGGCCTACCCTGAGAAAGGACGCTAGGCAGTTCGTCCGGAAATGCGGTAATTGCCAAAGACACGCAAATATCCAGAGGACACCCTCGGAATTGGTGACTTCGGCTGATTATCCTTGGCCCTTCGCAGTCTGGGGCATAGACCTCATTGGGCCGCTCCCAACAGCCCCTGGAGGCGTAAAATTCTGCGTGGTAGCAGTAGACTATTTCTCCAAATGGGTCGAGGCAGAACCCCTGGCGACTATCTCGGCAAAAGAAGTGCAGAAGTTCGTATGGAAAAACATTGTATGCAGATTCGGCATACCAAGGGTACTTGTAGCTGATAATGGGTCCCAGTTCACAGATAAAGGATTCCAGGAATTCATCAGTGACCTCGGAACAAAAATGCACTTCGCTCCAGTAGCTCACCCCCAAAGCAATGGGCAGGTAGAAGTATCTAACAGGACCATAAAAGATGGTCTGAAAAAGAGACTAGGGGAAGCAAAAGGGAAATGGCCGGGAGAGCTCCAAAGCGTGTTATGGAGTTACCGAACAACACCCCGAAGAGCCACAGGGGAGACCCCCTTTTCACTCGTCTTCGGTACAGAGGCCATCATCCCAATCGAAGTCGTGCGACCGTCGGTACGGGTACAAGTATTCGATGAAAGTGGAAATGACCTCGGCTTAAGAACCAAGCTTGACCTTGTCAGCGAACACAGAGAAATAGCTGAGCTGAGAAGAAAAGCTTTTCAGCAAAGAGTGGCCGCGGCTATAAACTTACGAGCCAGGCCAAAGGAAATCAAGAAAGGAGACCTCGTTCTCCGAAAGGCTGACTTTGCACCCCGAAGGCCCTCCCACGGAGTACTTCGCGCAAATTGGGAAGGACCTTATCTGGTTCTTGCCGAAGTACGAAAAGGCGTGTACAGACTCGGCGACGCCGAAGGCGTAGAATTAAAAAATACCTGGCATTCAGATGCCTTGAAAAAATTATATGCTTAAGGTTTCGCGGAAGAATTGTGTTGTACAAATTTGGAAAATATGCTAAGTACAGAAGTTTCTTAGAAAAATTCTCAAGTATAAAAAAGTGTACAAGCCAGAATTCCGCGAAGGTGTTCGCCGTAATAAGTGCAGATACGATTTCCCGAAGTCCCTTGAGCGATCACGTTCGGGAAAAATGGGAAACGAAAAATCTCGCGAAGGTGCTCGCCGAAATAAGCGCAGATATGATTTTCCGAAGTCCCTTGAGCGATCATGTTCGGGACAAAGGGGAAAACGAAACATCTCGCAAAAAGACTTAGCCAAAAAAATCTTCATTAAGGTGAATCGGCTTACAGAGAAGAAGAAGTACAAAAAGAAGAAGAAAAAGGCAAGGAGTCCTAGAACAAACTAAGGAATCTCGGCGTCCCGAGAGCCACCAGCCCCTACGTCCTTGTCCACCACCTTTGGCGCCGGGATAGAAGAAGGCAAGTTCAGGTGCTCAATCTTGGACCAGGACCACCGAGGCCCCTCGGGAATGTTTAGAGCCTCCAAGAAAGAGAGGTCCAGATCTGGGAACCTCTGAAGAACTTGGTGCCGAGCAAGGCAAAACCCGTCCTGGAAAGCGACCTTGGCCATCTGGTCAGACTTGTCCTTCTCGACCTCAAGTTCCTCAAGATCGTTCTGCAGATCCGCGACCTCCTTCTTCAGTGCCTTCATCTTCTTCTTCCTCGGCTCCTTCTTCAAAGAATCGACCTCGGCTTGGAGCTCGGCCTTCTCAGCAAGCGCCTTCGCCAGGAGAGCCTCAGATTCCGACTTCTCCTTTAGATGCGCCTCGTTTGCCGAAATCAGCTCCGCCACCTGGGAGCCGAGGTCAGAAATCTTCTGGGAGGAGTCCTTCAAAAGTTCTTCTTTTTCCTTCTGGAACTCCCCCCGAAGGGCAGCAACCTCCTTCTCTGCAGCATCAGCCAGCTGCAGGTTCTTGGTGGCCAATTCCGAGCACATGGCCTTAGTTTTTTCAATAACCTCTAAGGCCGAGGCTCGGAATGCCGTCTGCCTGGCTACCCGAACTCTGAGGTAGCCGGCGTACCCCAGCAGCTGCAAAGGGATAAAGGCGAGCTCAGTAAGCCAAAGAGAAAGCCAAACACTTAGAAAAAATTGAAGGGAAAAAGATAGGCGTGAAGCATACCTGGGCAGCGTGCTCGGAAACCTTCGCGGCGAGGGAGTCATCGCCCGGATGAGCTTCCGCAATGGCCCTAAAGGAGGCCTCAGTAAGCATCCCCTTCGAGATCTCTTTGGCCATTTGCTGGCAGTCTCCGGAGTACAAATTCATGTCCTCTGTAAACGACCAGAAAGGCTCCTTCGGGATCTTCCCTTGCGGGACTTTAGCATCGCGGAGCGCTCGCTTCCGGGCGTGTTCGGCCGCCCAACCCGGAGTAAGTGACTCCCCTGCACGGCAAAAACAAGAAGCTGGTCAAGACAAGTACATCCCAAAATTCAAAAAGTGAAGACATCACACTTTGCCTGAGAAAGCGAACCTGGCGGCACCTCGACGACGTCATCGCCAGAGTCCGGGGCCTCCTCGGTGGAGATCCCCTTGCCTTTGCGTTTACGCCGCTCCTCGGCAGAAGGAACCTCTACCACGGCATCCAGAAGGGCCTGCGATGAGGTAGGGCTCCGAGGAGAAACGTCGGTCGGGGGGACGTCGGCAGCGACCTCGGGCGGCGGAATGGCAGCAACCTCGGGCTCCTCGCTTGCCTCCTCAAGAATTTCCGAACGAGAAGGGGGAATAGTCTTCTTCGCCCGTTTGGCCGAAGGCCCAGCCCCAGTCGCTTTCCGCCTTCGGGAAGCAGCCTTCTTTGTCTGCTCACCCTTCTCAACTTGGCCAGTGAAAAGGGATTTGTAGAAGGCAGCAGTGCCGTCGCCCATCTCTGAAAAAGAAAGAAGATATCAGCGTGAGTCCAAGATGAAAACCATAACAAAGGGAGTCGGAGATAACTTACTCTCGAAGAAAGTTTCGTAAGAAATTTCCTCCCGAAGGAGTTGCACCAGCCAGGAATCCTTCCCAGCGATGGCAGGAGCCGGCATGTCGAGGTCCGTTTCGTGCTCCTTCACTACCCCTAACTCCCGAAGAACTTCCTCGGTCATTAGCTTCCAATTGATGGGGAAGGGGTAGAGAGAGCACGAAGAGACCTCGGGACCCCAGTCGGAGACAGCACGGATACGTCCGTCGAAGTCCGCGAAGATAGGAGCCAACTCCGGAGTTAGCATTATCCTTGGATCTACGACGTCCATCTCCAGCTTTCCCTGAGCCCACTTGGTCGGAACATGCGACCAGGCCTCCTCCATCTTCAGAAAGAAAAATTTTTGTTGCCACCCTCGCCAGCTGTCCTTGGTGGCGAAGGTGAACATATATTTTTTGCTCCCGGATCCCCGAGGTAGCATGAAATAAAAGCCACCCTTCGGGACCACGAAAAGCTTGTAGTACTGCATAAAAATAACAAAGTGGGGCTCTATCCCGAAGACGCCACACATGCAGATGAAGGCGTTGAAATAGTAGTACGAGTTCGGCGGAAGTTGATTTACGGCAATGCCATGGAATTGGCAGAAGTCGCAAATCATCTTCGGAGGAGGGTACCGAAGTCCGGCCTTCAGTTGGGCTCGGAAAACGGTAACCTCATTACTACGGTTCGAAAAGCAAAATTGGTCAGAACGTGGCAACCTCGTAACGGCATACGAAGGAAGAAAGAACTTTTTCTTCCATTTTTCTAGTTTTTTGGGGGTGGTGCAGCAAGGGTGAGACAAAAGGGGTTGCCAGCTCTCGGGAACAGGCATGTTGGCTGAAAAATGAGTTCGAAAAAAGGAAAGAAAGCAACTTCCGAAAAACTCTAAAAAACAGAGGATTCTAGAAATCAAAAACCCACCAAATGACTTGCCAAAATCTGGGTTTGAAGTCGTCGTCGTGAAAGATCGCCGGAAAAACCTCTGTCAGACAGCGCCGCCGCGGAAAGCAGGAAAAAAAACAGTTGCAAGCAGGGAAAAGAGCAGAAGCAAAACCAAAAAAGGAACTTATGATGGAATGGGCTATATATAGGCCAAAGGTGGGTAGACGAACTGGCGTCATAAGTACCCCTTGAAGGCGAATAGTCGCCGTAACTGTTCTCTGCGCCCGAAAAGACGCGCCCTCTGTAACCGACACGACTCTCCTCCAATGACAGTGTGCCACGTGTCAGCCGCCGCGCCTAAATAGGGGACACGTCTTCTGACACCCCTAAAAAACTGGGACGCGTCGCTCCAGACTGACACGCCTGGTCATGAGACGCAACGTCGCATAGACCTGCGAAAGGAGAAAGGAAAGAAGTAGGTTGCCTCGAAGACACCAAAAGACAGGCTATGGCCGAACAGCCCATATCTTCGGGCAAAAGGTGTATCTTCGGCACAGGTTTTACTCCCTAAAAACTCCCAAAGAGCATCCTCAGAAAGACTACAAACCGAAGTCTCCACTTCGGCTTTCCAAAGGGGGGCATGTGATAGCCGAAGGGCTATCGCCTCTATCTGACCCGAACTCGGAGCGTCAGGAAACTCGAGGATACTATTAGCCCCCCCGAGGTACTAAACAGATCGCCTTCGGAGATGAAGAATCAGCTATTGCAAGCCGAAGAGGATCTCCCCGAAGGCGAAACCCTGAATCAGGGAACTCCCCGAACTACGGGCATATTTCCCGAAGGGGCATCATCCGCGCCAGAGGACGACCTCGTCCAGGGACTTCGGGAGTACGGCATGAGCATTTAAGGAGCCTCTGACATGTCACCCACAGACGTTACAGGCCGCCCCAAACGGCGGTCTGACACACCGACGCCATCCAGGTCCCGTCACGACCTGTCTCGGTTCAAGGCTCAAGAAACCTGCCACCGGCTACTTGTCCCCTACGCCCAGAAATTCAGGAAAGATCTGACCGAACACGTGTCATGATCTGAACGGGCTGGATACTCTTATAAATACCAGGAAATAAACCTGGGCAAAGGATCGATCCTTGAGCAGACTCCTCTCCTTGAGAAAACACAAACGGGCAAGGCCTTTCTACTTTTCAGTGCTCCTCCCTTATTTTCTTTCAGAATACTGACTTGGGCGTCGGAGGCTCCTCCTTGGAAACACACCCCGGGGACCTTCTGACCCCCTCTTCTGAGCTTTTCAGGCACACTCCCCTGGGCAATTCTGGACTCCAGACGGTCTCCCTCTCAAGAAGTCCCTCTACAAGTCTCAATGTCACTCCACGAAGATGCTGATCGGCATCAATTATAACCCTAGAATAATGATATTCTTAAATGTCCCTGGTCTAGTATTATCGTGGAGCTAGTTATAATAATACATAATGACTAGCATATGTAGAGACTAATATGAGATATGTAGTCTACAATAGCTACAAGTTGGAGAACTTGTGTACTGGAATGACCCACCATAAGAATGCTACATGGATCGTTATATGAGTATCATAAGTGATTCTCATAGTGACCATGGTATATGTAGTCCTTCGATATAAGGTCATCAAGGTTCCCTACATGTGAGTCACATACTTCGATACTGCCCTTTGTTTCTCGTAACTGAGTGAACTTGAAGGAGGTCATTATGTATGTTACATATCATGCGGAGGGTTTTGTATGATCAAGATGGATTTGTCCCTCCTATGTAATAGGAGTGATATCTTTGGGCCCCTTGATAAAGTGAGAATAAGAAAATGCATGGTCATGCTCGGATGAGTTGATGTACGATATTAATGTCATCAATTTAACTTAGTTTACTTGGTAATCAAGAAACTAAAGATTAGGTTATACGAGAGTGACACATTCCATGTCTTGTGCGTAGTCTTGATATCTTGGACAAAGGGACAATGACATATACGGATAATGATCATAAAGGTTTAGTCGAATTGCCCAAAATTTGAGCCATTATTTTGATATTTTGTATTAATAAATGGCCCAAAATTTGAGCCATTATTAAGCCCGAAATTAAAGCCTAACTAGATTAGGACGTTAAAACCCATTAGGCTTAGAAGTTGAGTCTCACTCTAACTACATCACATAGTGAGAAATTCGTAGCTCTTATCCTAGCCTCCCAAAAGTTACAACTGCACTTTTCTCTTGCCATTCCTTGAGGGATGCAAGCTAACAGTGCGACCACAAGAGAAACGCATCTGTCGGGACATGGTGGAAGTGTGGTGATCCCGGTACTCGTGTAGATACCATAGAGAGTTTGAACACATCAATTGTTCAAGTTTTATGATTCGACTCAACCGTTGGATGAAAGATCTCAACCGAATTATGTATTAAAATTCTGAACACCCGGTTTACCCCGTTTCACTTGAATTCTGGAGGGTTTTGGTTATATTCCACTGCGCTTGTTTGGCTCCCGAAACCCTATACTTTAAAGAAAGGTCGGCACAGATCTCCATATCTAGAGATGAATCTGCTAAGGGCCGTTATTCACCCTGTATGCCTCTATACATCCTTGGTAATTGTGGGAGTTCGGAATCCTAGTAAGGCCTTAACCTTCTCTATATTGGAATTTATACCTCTTTCGGGTACCATAAAGCTGAGGAATTTGCCCATAGTCACCCCAAACACACATTTTTTGGGGTTAAGACAGATTCCAAATTTTTAAAGTTGCTGGAATGTTTCCTCCAAGTCTAAGATATGATTACTAGGTACTATACTTTTAACCATCATATCGTCGACATATACTTACATGTTTCACCCAATTTGGGAACGGAACACCCTATTCATCAGCCTTTGATATGTGGCTCCTGTATTTTTAAGGCCAAAAGGCATTCTAACGTAGCAGTAGGTCCTGAATTCAATAATGAAGGCAGTTTTTTCCTCGTATTCAGGATTCATCCTAATCTAGTGGTGCCCGCTAAAAGCATTGAGGAAGCAAAGTAGACCATATTCGACTATGGAGTCTACCAATTGGTCTATTGATGGCAAACAATATTTCAAAACTCGATGCACATTCATAGTTTATCGCTCCCTTCCTTTGTGGCAACAACAATATAGCTAAGTCACTCAGGGTACTTGACTTCCCTTATTATGCCTGCTTTCATTAATCATTGGACTATGATTTTGACAAAATTGTTCTTATGTGCCGAGAGGCTATACTTTTTCTTCCGAACGAGCCTCACCTCAGGATGTACTTTAAGACTGTGTTAAATTATACCCGAATCTATTCCAGGCATACCCTTCGAGGAGTAAGCAAATTGATCTTTGTTCATTAATGGAAGGGATAAAAGTTTTTCCTTGTCACCTTCAGCCAGTTTTTTTCGCACTCAGGTACATTGCCCAGGGACTAATTCTATATCCTTAATTTCTGTTTTTTCAACATCACCCTTTTCCCATTCTATTGCATCTTTGCCAGTCGTGCTCTTCTCCCCCGAGGACTGCATGTGGACTTTGGCCGGATTCTGCCTTACTTTGACAAACACTTTCTTAACTTCGGCTTGGTTGTTGGGTTTTGGGAGCCAAACAGTGCAGCGGAATTTAACCGAAACCCTCCAGGATCCAAGTGAAACGGGCTAAACCGAGTGTTCGAAAATTTTTCATACCTAATTTTCGGTTGAGATCTCTCACTCAACTGTAGAGTCGAATCACAAAACTTGAATAGTTGACGTGTTCAAGCTCTCTATGGTATCCACACGAGCCTCTCGGGATCACCACGCTTCCACCGCATCCCAACAGATGTGTTTCTCTTGCGCTCGCAGTGCTAGCTTACGTCCTCCAAGGAATTGCAAGAGAAAAGTGCGGCTGTCCTTTTGGGAGGTAGGGCAAGGAGACCTGCGAATTTCTCACTATAAGTTATATTTATAGTGAGATTCAACTTCCAGGCCTAATGGGTTTGAAAGCCCTAATCCAATTAGGCTTTAATTTCGGGCTTAATAATGGCTCAACTATTGGGCCCATTATTAATACAAAATTATTGTGAAACCAAAACCCAAATTATTAGCCCATGCACTCTAATGATCCAAATAGCTCTATGTGTGCAACCCAATAGGCTCTTACCACGTTGGCAATGATCATAAATCACATTTATGATCATAAGCAGTGAGCGGTGTCTAGCAACACATCATTGCTACCCAAGTGACAAGATTGTCGATGATTCGACTAAACCTTTACAATCATCACCGATATATGTCATTGTCCCTTTGTCCAAGATATCAAGACTAAGCACGAGACATGGAATGTGTCACTCTCGTATAGCCCAATCTTTGGTTTCTTGATTACCGAGTAGACCAACTTAAACTAATGACATTGATATCATATATCAACTCATCCGAGCATGGCCATGCATTTTTCTAAGTCTTACTCTATCAAGGGACCCGAAGATATCACTCCTGTTACATAGGAGGGACAAATCCCATCTTGATCATACAAATCCCTCCGCATGATATGTGACATACCCAATAAACTCCTTCAAGTTCACTCAGTTATGAGCAACAAAGGAAAGTATCAAAGTATGTGACTCATATGTAGGGAACCTTGATGATCTTATGTCGAAGGACTACATATACCATGATCACTATGAGAATCACTTATGACACTCATATAACGATCCATGAAGTGTTCTCATGGTGGGTCGGTCCAATACACAAGTTCTCCAACTTGTACCCATATGTAGACTACATATCTCATATTAGCTCCACATATGCTAGTCATTATGTATTATTGCAACCCGCTCCAAAATAATACTAGACTAGGGACGTTTAAGAATATCATTATTCTAGGGTTACAATTATGTTTATTACGTTACGCAGAAACAAAACAACGAACATAATTGCTGGATTAATGCCTTAATAAAATATCATGACTCAATGTGCAAAAATACAATCATCTCATGATTGGCTTTTTGGGCACAACACTAACACGATGAATATTTCTACATCACCCTTCTTCTCCTCTATTAGTGTTGTGCCCAAAAACCAATCATGAGATGATTGTATTTTGCACATTGAGACATGATATTTTATTGACGCATTAATCCAGTAATTATATTTGTTTTTTTATTTCTACATAACGTAATAAATATAATTATAAACCTAGAATAATGATATTCTTAAATGTCCCTAGTCTAGTATTATTGTGAAGGAACCTCTTACTTACCCTAATATAAGGTGTTCCCAAGATCTTAGGATAATCAGGATTTTGTATTCTTGCTCTTAGTTGTAAATGGCTAAGCTAATACTTGCATTATTTAAAAATTTATACTAGTTAATTATCTAATGACATGAATCTGTGCATGGTTAACTTTGGCAATTGGAGAGAACTAATAAAAGTAATAAATAAAACTTTTCAAAAATAGTTTCCATGGTATTTATAAAACACTTGAAATACATACCGAAGTCATATAAGCATGTTTATTTAAACTTCAAGCATTAACTTATGTACACATAACACTTAACTTATGTACATCCATAAGCAACCATAGTATATATACAGATATATACACTAAGTAAGTCCATACACACTAATCAAACTAGAGGCATTTTCTTGGTATAAGTACCCAATATGTACAAAGTCTAAGACTATCAAAATAACTCCCACTTGAGCATAGAAGCTCCAGAAATGAGAGGCCCAACTTCTCCTTGTGCATTTTGCCTGTATTTGTCAAGGCTATTTTAAATACTTAGTACATTAATATTCCTAACCAATAACTTAGAATCATTAAAGATTCATGTACTCTAAATACCTACACCAAAACCTTGCTTAACCCTTCAGTGGATGTTAGGCTTCACAATATTAGTATCTGCACAATGTGACACTTAAGGGAATGAGAATTATAAATTCTTAGTAAAGAATTAAATACCTACAAAATAAACTTTAGGACCCAGCGTATATAACATATATACACATCTTAATGTGAGCTCAAAACGTTATGAGGTCTTGACTAATGGCCACTAGTACGGGTTCTATAGCAGGGAACCCATCCTCAACCTAGTCCTTCTTATAAGAGCTTAACTCTTGCCTTAGTAAGCTTGACTTGCCATTACTTACCCTTGCTCACACTGTACAGGAGTTCTTGGTGGCTCATTCTTACTAAGCTTAGTAGCTTAGCTAAGGTACTCTTGAGCGTCAAAACCCATCTTGAATACTTAGTACCTTATATACTTACTTAAGGGCTATTTAATTACATAGTCCCTAAGTCACTTCTTGTCCACCTCTTACTCCCTTAGTTAAAGCATTGTAAAATTTATAATGCATCAATTTAAACTTGAACTTAAAATCCCTTACCTGGAATAATTAATGCAAGCAAGCACCAACTTCCATGTCTTTATGGTCTTAGTTTTGTATTCTTCTTTGTACCTTTATAATAGCTTAAGTATTTCTCTTTTAATTGATCATTTAGCTACATAAATAAATAATAATTAGGACAATACCACAACCATCCTTATGGATTAAGTGGTTAGGAATAACCCTCTCAATGGATTCCAGTTAACTGGCCCTTTACTCAACACACATATAAAATGTTCCTAGGTCCTCTTTAATTTCTTATTTCTTGCTCAAAAAAATTTGATTTAAACACAATAAATTCTAGATTAATCAACCTATAAAACTTAGAATTAATCAAGGACAAGAAATAACTAAATTAGCTTTTACCCTTGAATCAAACCGGGTTTGGGTTCCTTCCTAAGCTTTTCTTGTTGTTTTTTCCTTAATAAACCAAGAAGAACTAGCTTTAATTCAGTGATTCCAGCAGGTACAAAACCATATGAAGCTCAAAAACAAAGGAAGAACAAAATAAAACTTACTTGAACAAAGAGCTTGAAATTCAAGCCTAGGATGGTTCCATACTTGATTTTCCTTCAAAAATTTGCTTAATTATGCTTGATTTTGATGGATTGAAGCTTGGATTTGGTTAGGCTATGGAGTTTCGAAGGGGGCAAAGAGGGGTTTCGGGTATTCTGGAGCTGGAGGAAGAAGATGGCTGAGCAAATAATGGGAAGTCAACTTATATAGGCTTAAATGGTATATGCCACGCACCTGGTCCCTTCTTTGTACACAATAGTACATTGGGGACTTGTCCAAGACGGAACACAAAAATTAGGACCAAAACTGGAATTATTCTGCTCTTGATTCCTTCTTCACCTTAATTACACCCCCAGTTCTAAACTTTCAAATACGTGCAAGTTAGTCCTGATACTTCTGATGGTTACATATAAACCATTTACAAACAATCTAGTCAATTCACAATTTCACAAGGGTAGAGCGGGAATCACAAAAAATCATGACACCTTAAATTCAATATTTTTCCATCCTCTACCCAACCATGAAATAAAAATAGGTCACTATATGAAATGACTAAAATGCCCTTCTTGGTCTAGTTTGCTTATATGACCAATTATGTCCTCTTTAAGCTACTATACTTTATTAAATTGAGAATTTGCTTGCATTAAATATTTTAAGTATATTAAATTACTAAAATAACTAATGTTACCTCAGTAATTATGATCCAAATTTTTTTAGAGTCGTTACAATTATCATGGAGTGAGTTACAATAATACATAAAGACTAACATATGTGGAGACTAATATAAGATATGTAGTCCACATATGGATACAAGTTGGAGAACTTGTGTACTGGACCGACTCACAATGAGAATGCTACATGGATCGTTATATGAGTGTCATAAGTGATTCTCATAGTGATCATGTATATCTAGTCCTTTTACCTACGGTCATCAAGGTTCCCTCCTTGTGAGTCACATACTTTGATATTTTCCTTTGTTGCTCGTAATTGAGTGAACTTAAAGGAGGTCATTGGGTATATCACGTATCATGCGGAGGGTTTTGTATGATCAAGATGGGATTTGTCCCTCCTATGTAATGGGAGTGATATCTTCAGACCCCTTAATACAGTGAGACTAAGAAAATGTATGGTCATGCTCGGACGAGTTGATATACGATATCAATGTCATCAGTTTAAGTTAGTTTACTTGGTAATCAAGGAACCATAGATCGAGATATACGAGAGTGACACATTCTATGTCTCGTGCTTGGTCTTGAAATCTTGGACAAAGGGACCATGGCATATACGGATAATGATCATAAAGGATTAGTAGAATCATCAACATTCTTGTCATTTGGGTAGCAATGATATGTTGTTAAACATTGCTCATTATTTATGATCATAAATGTGATTTATGATCATTGCCAATGCGATAAGAGCTTATTGGGTTGCACACATAGATCCAATTAGATTATTTGAGTGCATGGACCGAATTGTTTGGCCTTGGTTTCATCGTAATTTAGTATTAATGATTGGCCCAAAGGTTAAGTCATTATTAGGCCTGAAATTAAAGCCTAATTGGATTAGGGCTTTGAAACCCATTAGACTTGGGAGTTGAGTCTCAATATAAATACATCATATAGTGAGAAATTTGCAGCTCTTGTCCTAGCCTCCATAAGGACGAAATCAGAAGAGTTCTGAGAGTTCCAGCCGCACTCTTCTCTTGTCATTCCTTTAGGGACGCAAGCTAGCACTGTGAGTGCAAGAAGAACGCATCTACTGAGACATCGTGGAGGCGTGTTGATACCGAGAGACTCGTGTGGATACCATAGAGAGCTTGAATATGTCAAATGTTCAAGTTTTGTGATTCGACTCAACAGTTGGGTGAAAGATCTTAACCAAACTAGGTATGAAATTTTGAGCACCTAATTTAACCAATTTCACTTGGATTCTAGAGGGTTTCGGTTATATTCCACTGCACTTACTTGGCTCCTGAAACCCTACAACCTCAAACGCAACAATTAGGTATTTCACATCTGTTCAAATGTGAAGGCTGCCCTATGTCTATCTTCTGAGGATGGTGTTCTATGAAGATGGGACATCTATGACAATGAACCTTGTCATAGTGGAAGTAAAGAGTTCTTCCTTGGTCTAGACTGAGGTACCCCTCAGCATCAACGGCAGGTCAATCCATTCGAGCACAAGGAGTTCCAAGGGACCAACTCGGAAGGTGGGCTAGGTCACGGGCTTGAGATCACCTTAAAAAATTCCCAAGTTTGGCAATAGGTGGGCAAATAAGACACTGGCATTTGACCTGTCATCAATGAGCACCCTCTTCACATCCCAGTTTTTGATCCTTGCCATGATTAAGAAAGGATCGTCATGTGGGAACTTTACAACTGACCCATCACTTCGGGTTAAGCTTGTTCATCGGGTTGTCGAACTCCATCATTGCAATCTCCCTTATTTTCCTCTTTATTTCAGTCAAGGGTAGTCTAGTTGTTATGGTTTGGATAACCCCAGCTGAATGTGGGGGGTGTTTTCTGGGGCTCCTATTTGTTCATCACCTGTCAGAGTCATAGTCCTCATCTTCTCCTTTTTTCTCATCATCTGTTTTTTTTCCGAGCCTTAGGTGACAACATCCATAAGTAACACCAAAGTTATCCTTGTTTGAACAAAGATTTAATGTACATCCTTAATTGGAAGCAATTTTCGGTATCATGCCCGTGGTCATGGTGAAACTGGTAGTACTTCTTCATGACGTTTAATTAAAGTTCTTTCCTGCCTTTCAAAGGCCATGAGGATATTTTTCCTTGTAGTGTTGAGGAGGGTGAATGTTACTGACTTTCTCCCCCCTAGACTTCCAAGGTCTATCTCCTCCTTCAGCCTGATACTGGGGTTGCTCAGACTTCGGACCTCCCATTCTCAATTCCTCTGCTATCTTATGTTGTTCTGCTCTTCAGTAGAATTTGCCAAGGGTATCTGGGTGATCCTTTGAGAACTCGTAGAAGAGCTGTGAATCCCTCCTCAGCCCTCTGATCATTACGAGGATTCAAATCTCAGAGCGGAAGTCCAGAACACTAAGTGCTTCTCTGTTGAATCTCTCGACACAGTCCCAAATGGTCTCCCCATTCTTTTAGGCTATATCGAACATTTGAACAAGCATCTTCGCCATCGGTCTACTTCCGATAAATTCCTGGGTAAAGGCAGTGGACAACTCCTAGAAACCCATTATAGTTCTGGGCACCAATGTGTTGTACCACGCGGTTGCTGGCCCAGATAAGGTAACTTCAAAGCACTTGCAAAGGGTGGCATCATCAGTCCCATGCAACACCATACTCCTCATGTATTTTGTTAGGTGGGCTTGAGGGTCACTGCGCCCATCATACGTCTCCAAGGGTGGTACTAAAAAATCACTGGGTATTGGGGCTTCCACTATTGCCCTGATGACGAGGGACTCTTCTCTTGTGAAGATCTCTAATAACCTTGACCAAACTGGCTTTTGGGAGACCTGTTTCTCCACCTTGTCCAATCTTTCCAAGATTCTCTCCATGAGGATGGTAGTTCCGTCATCTCCTCATTGCCTTGCAGCCATAGGCAAAAGAGAATGATGTCTTTTTCTTCGCGAGTAACTTCAACGTTGAGGTGAGAAGGACTTCACCGATAGGGAAGGGCTTCGATAGTGGGAGGTCCCTGGCTCTTTGGATCTAGACCTCGCCACATACTGCCCATAAGATGGAGGGTTCTCTGTTGAAGACTCCCCATGGAAACTCCTATTTGGAGAACTTCGGCAAAATGACCGGCACCCCTTCTTTAGCTCAACCTTAGGGGAGGGGGTCCTTGCATGAGAACGTGCATGTGATCATTTTTTGTTACCCACTCTAGGGTAGTCTAGTTATAGTGCCAAAATTGTGCATTTAAAATTCCCATGGTTGGTATGTTCTGTAGGCCATCAGAACAATATCCTTAGTATGCATACCCAAGTGGCCCTCTTGGGCACTATGTAAATTCATGCATATTGATCCAACCATTACACACATATTCACATTTTATGCACAACATGGCAGCAAGGAAGGAAAACACTAGCACAAGTCTTAATATTGGCTACCACACATTAGGCAATCATGTTAAGTTTAAGTAACTAGCCACTGCACCTGCAACTTCCTCCAAAAAACTGTATTAATCTAGCTATGTACCCCCCATTTTCTTTGCTTCAGTATCAAGTAGAGACTTAAACCAAACCAGGTACTCTGGTTTTACATCAATACCCCACCTATGGACCAAGTTATGGATTTTTGAAGTTTGTTACAAATTTCTGACCAAATGAACAGCAACTCAGCCAACCTTGCAACCTCATAACTTTGGCTACAGGGCTTCAAATGTAGAAATTCCAAATCAAAGTTAAATCAATAGATGTGCTCTAGGTGTGGTCAAAATTTCGTAGCAATATTCATTCTACACAGGAAAATATAGAATTTTGAGTGCAGGGTCAAAATTCTGTCCACTTTATGACCATTTTGCCCATCCAAAATTTCATAAGTGTGCAAACACTTCATTAATAAGGGGTAAGCCGTACAAGGCTATCGCATGCATGTATAATGCACATAGGAATTACATCCTCTTGCATCTAACAACTTTATGTGGCTAAAACAGAATTTACAAATGAGCAGCCTATCATTCACACTTAGACAGCTTGTGGACCACATTCACATACATAGCAAAACAGTCCTCAAAAGTTCACATACTTGTTTCAAATTTACATATCTTACATGTACATGCATCCATGCACTACATAATGGCCTTAACTCAGCTAAAACACGCACCCAAGTTACAGGAGAGCTTTAGACACAATGCACTCCAGAAACAGGATATTGGACAGCTGCTACATAGTACAGTAAGCACCATCACAAAAATTACCAAATGTGCTCTTAAAATCACCAAACTTTCCAGATCACAACTAGATACATGGAATTTGAAATACCTAAAATTTTAGGTCAAAAATCAAACTACCAAGTTCATTTGGAATGTGATCTTTTTGCTGGACTTGAAATGGACAGATTTGAGGGGAGCAAGTTTCATTGTGAAACTTTGCAAGGAGAACACTTATACTCTTAAGGTAATGTAACCCATAATAATACCTTTATCTAAATAAACTAAAACAAAAGAAAACACAATGCAAATATCCAATATAGAGCATCCAAATGCAACAACCATACACAAACAACAACCATATGTATGCAGCAGCAACAATATGCATTGGTATGCAATAAACATATGCAAATCACTATGGCAGCCCTCCTTAAGCTTAAGGTTGGTCTTAGAAAAGTTTTAACACTAGTTAGTACTAAATTTGGGCTCTAGAAACCCCAATTTTCACTGTCATCACTGTGCACTTCACACTAAGGCCAAAACCTTCATTAAGTGCACCTTCCCTCACCAAGCTTGGTTCATCAAGCACTTAACTCTCTTCTAAACTTAGCCCTAGCTCCATGGACGTTTCAATAATATAGTAAATAGTCCAAGAGAGTAAGAGAACTCTTTACCTTGAGTATATGCCGAAATTGGAGCTTGATCCTAGGTACACTCAAGTTTTAGAACCAAATAGCTTTCAATTGCCTTTTCTTGCTTTTAATTACTTCTAGCTTCAAGCTTCGAGGTATGGTGGCTATGGAGGAAGTGTAGAGGTGGGGCTGCATTTTTTATGCTGGAAAAGACCAAATGTTGGAGATAAAGACAAAGATAACCACTTATAAAGAGTTTAGTGCACAAAACACACTTAACTAGCCTTAACCATGCTTATGTCATTTTCCTTGCTACAAGACTGTGGTTTCTTAGTCTAAATCTCTTGGCCCACATTTGGCTATACTCATCTTGCTTTGGCTACCTTTTCTTGAGTGGATAACTCCAAAATGCCTCCATTTGACTTAAGTCAAAGATATAAACATCCAAAGGCCTGCACTGGGACATTTTGGCCCTTAAGCCCTTTTTTTTTGTGTTTTCCTTGCCCAAACTTGTTTTCCAAAAGCAATGAGTCCTCCAATAATACTTTCATACCATTCATATCCTCCCTATAACTCTCCAAAGCTTTCATTAAGAGTTTTACAATTGAGTGCCTAAATTTCTAAAATCTTACAAAAAAGTCCATATGTTGCTTGACAAACAAGCAGTCATTAAAGCTTTTTTTGGGGGCCATGTTACCAACTTAGAACACATTTAAGGAGGTGTTGATCATGCCCTTTACCCTTCACACTTCAATCACTATGGTGAGAATTACACAATATAATGGTTTTTGACCATTATACCACACTTTGTAATTCTATCATTTTTGTGAGGTGGTAACATCTTTGGTTGAGTTGCTGCATCATTTTGGCCACTATATGGCACTAAAAGTCGCGCAGGAAGCCCATAGTGACCATTAGAAGACGTTTGTCCTTTAGAAGGGAAGGCTTTGGGGTGCTTGGTCGTCTACTGGTAGAGGCTCAGGTGTGAACTGGGACTTCGGATTGCCCTTATCCATGGAACGCCGAGTCTCCACGACGGCAACCTGAGAGATATTTTCAACAGATGGCGCCAAATGATGCTCTTGCACATCTTCGATGTAGGACATGTTGGACCTCCGGTAAAACTTTTCCTGAATGGTATTTGCAGTACTTGAAGAATAAGGGTTAGGAGCTCCCTGGAGTGTTTTTTCGAGGGATGGATCTTTGATGCTGAAGTCAGTATGTAAGGGAGAAGTTGCTAAGAGTAGAGAACGGAGGGAAAGTATGGTTCTTGTGTGTATTACCTGGGAGCCTCCCCAAGTATTTATAGGAGGCTTGAAGGAGAAGGCCATTATGTCCAGTCTGAGCAGATCATGACACATGTTCAGCTAGATATGGTCCATACCTTCAGAGAGAGGTGTCTCCAACTGTTTGTAAGCGGTTATGCTCAAAGGGTAAAGGCGTGTGCAAGGTTTCTGTCAGAGATCCCTTAACTATATTTGTCATTTTTCCTCTATAACCCCTTTGGACGTAGGGTTTCCCCCGAAGGTGACTGAAGAAAGCCCATCAATTGCACAGACCATTTCCAAGAGGTATTTCTTTTGTTGAGGATGGTAAACTTATGTTTCTGAGGTTGGTCATGTACAGTTCCGATGGTAGTGTAGAGCCTCTTTCCAAGGTTGGTCGTATCATTTTTCGAGGGTGATGTAGAGCCTTTTCCCAAGGTTGGTCATATCCTTTCCAAGGGTGGTGTCAGGTCAACTAATAAGAAGGTCCTATGGGTGATAGCCCTTCAGCTATCAGTTGACAACAAAGTGTTCTAGTCAAATATAGTAAAATATAGACGACATGATATTTTCTCAGAGTTAGAAGATATAATTGTATTTAGTAAAATGACATGTTCATTTTTATTTATATGACAAATCATTGTATTTGATCAAAACTGATACTTCATCTGTTTCGCAAAACGTTGGTACTTTTACTTTTTTGGACTAAAATTTGACTTAAATATTTTCATATTTATTAGTATTATAAAAAAAATTAAAAATATATTTGTAAACTAAAGTCTTTAAAGTAGCATTTCCATAAAAATTATATTTCTATAAATTTTTTAAAAAAATAAAATTATGAATTAATTACTTTTAATAGTAAAAGAAACATAAGCTTTGTGGGAAGGAAAGAGCAAAAAAATCATGTCTTTAGTTAGATGACTTTTTTGGTCAACACGATTTTTTATTTTGCATTTCAAAAACTAATAATGAATGACATTAATAGAGGTATAATTGTGAGAAAACCTAAATGGGATAACAACATATTTTCAAAATAGAATGGGCCAACTATAGGTTACAACAAAGCTTATGGGGTTTTTCTGTCATTTCCATTATAAGATGCCTGCGCTCTCCTTTCCTTTTATATTTCTTTTCTTCTCTTTCCTTCCATTTTTCTTTATGAACCCATTCTCCTATACTTTTCCCATGTCTCACAAAATATATTTCAGTAATTTGACACAATATAATGGCTACATTTGGATAAATTGGAGACTCAGGTGTAATAAACGTTATATTATTTTACAGTTATGCATTTGATAGTGCAATTATATACTTGAAGATTTGAAATCTACACTTTTTTCCTGTTGCTGTCACATTATCAGACAGTTACTCTAAAATTTTAATTTAAACTGTCTAGTAATTATATTTAAGTAATTTTAAGCTGTTTGGTATGTTTCACAACTAATTGAAGTTATAAAAAATACAATTTTACATTTACAATAGGGAAAACAAATAATTTAAAATGTTTATCAACAGTAAAAAAATTTTGGACAAATTGAAATTGATAGCAAATAGTTATGAAGAAATTCAAATTAGGATTTTAGAAATTGTTATTAACTAGTGTAAAAAAAGGGGGAAGGAAACTATAGATTTTCAAACATCAAGGTACAACTGTAATATTGACCTAAGTGCATCTCTAAACTTTATCACTTTTTTTTTTCACATTTGCCACCATAAAAACATGAGTCACTAAACATTCACTTTTTAAACTTTAGTGACTTGAATTTAGAGTCAATTTGAAAAAATTAAAAAAATAAGAACTATAATTCAAAATTTTTAAAGAATTAGAGGGACCAAATTATAATTTTAAAAACAAAAAAACCAAGTTATTAAATGTAGAAATGATGCCAAAATAACAATGTTGCAAAGAATATAGGAAGCTTAGTATGTAAGTAAATTTATTTAATTTTTTTCTTGATGTATTTTAAAACTTTGTGAACTATCTGAAATAAATATACTCTTTTAGAGTCACTTATGAATTTACAATAAGAAAATTTTTTAACAGTGAATTTTTGTGAGAATAGTTTCATTTACTTAATTATAAACTGCATTATAACTCATTGTATTGAAATTTTTGGACAATTCTTTCTAGTTTCAAACAAGTTTTTTTTTACGTTCAAGATCTATTTTCTTTATAAGTACAGGGCTTTGGAGGAAAAGGGGTTTGAGTTGTTTTGAACTCTATTCGACTGAGTGGCAGGTTAAGAGGAGATTCTGCATTGCCGCTGCGACAAGTTGCTACAACGACTATTGAAGAAAATGATAAAAAATAAAATAGTAATGTGTAAATGATTTTTACTGGTTAACTGGTGTTTTCAGTTGCAAATATAAATAGGTTTAGTTTATAAAGAGAATAAAATGTAAAAAATTGAAATAATGTGTAATATTATATTAAAAAAATTTAGTAAATATAATTGTTAACATGTTAGTGGTAAATAATTTAGATAGAAGTAAGAAAAATGGTATTACATAGTTTGAGAAAAAGAGAGTTAATGTGATTAGCTTGATTTAATGTGGGATAAAAGGAAAAAAAAGTATTAAAGAATTTAAGAGAAATAGTAGTATGTATTAACAGAAAAAAGAAGAGGGAGGGTGGAATGAAAAAGGAATGAGAATTAATATGAGAAATTTGATTTAATATGGAGAATTGAATTAATATAGGAGTTGTAGTTTTATTTATTGGTAAGAGGGAGTTAATACAACCAATGAAAGTAGATAGGTGGAGGATAGGAAGTCTGGAAGTAGAAGTTTAGAAGCTTTAGAGTTTGTTAATCTTCTTCCATAGTTATAACTCAATGTAAGTGCAATCTTCTTCCATAGTTGTAACACCTTTTTATAAATTTTAGCACCTTTTCCTAAATTTTATCACTTTTTTAATTTTATTGCCTTTTCTGCATTTTTATTGCTTTTTTTCAAATTTTTATTCAATTTTTTTCAAATTTTTATCACCTTTTTAAAATTTTAATCACCTTTTCATAATTTTTAACACTTTTTCTAGAGGTTTATTGCCTTCCCATTTCCTTTAAGGGTTAATGACAACATCCCGTATGGTCTAATGTGACTAACACTTTGCCCCTTGTCTTTAAAAACTAATAATTTACCCCAACATCATTTATAGTGTTTTACAACAACTTCTGACATCTAGAATTAAAACATTTGATAACCACATTTCATTAATTTTAAGATTTTTTATATTTTTTTCGTAGCTAATTGATCTTAAAAAAATACTAAAATGATTTTACACAAAAAAAAAATGGATATACAGGAAAATATAAGTCAACCAGTAATTTAGCGGTTAATTTTTTGGGGAATGTGGTTCACAAAGTGGCTCCTAAATACATATCAGCAGTATAAAATTCTAGGTAAAATGGTCGAAAAAGTGGCCTTTAACCGTGTACCAGAAATTTCTAGTTAGGCCCCTCAAATTGAACCATAACACCTTACAATTTGTACCACAAAAAAAAATGCGGTTTATATTATGGCCCTTAAAATGTTCACTTCAAATTTAGTGGTTCATTTTCTGGGGTGTGCGGTGCATAAAGTGGCCCTTAAATTTAAACACAAAAACCCAGAAAAATGGCACAATAGAAAATGAGTTAATGGTCTGGCCCGAAAAGTTAACCACTAATTTAGCAGTTAATTTTTTGGGATATATGGTTCATAAAATGGCCCCTAAACACATACTAGCAACATAAATTTTGGGTAAAGTGGTTCAAAAATAGCCTCTAATCATATACCAGCGGTTTCGACTTAAGCCCCTCAAATTGATTCACAAAACCCCACAATTTGTACCATAAAAAAATGCGGTTCATATTCTGGCCTCGAAAAGTCAACCACTAATTTAACAGTTTATTTTCTAGGGAATGTGGTTTCACAAAGTGGTCCCTAAATACATACCAGTGGTATAAATTCTAGGTAAAGCAGTTAAAAAACTAGTCCCTAACCGTGTACCAACTGTTTCGACTCAAGGTATTCAATAATGTGTAATATTATTTAAAAAAATCAATAAATATAATTATTAAAATGTTAGTGGTAAATAATTCTGATAGAAGTAAGAAAAATAGTATTAAATAGTTTGAGAGAAAAAGAGTTAATGTGCTGAGTTTGATTTAAGGTGAGATAAAAGTAAAAAAAATAGTATTAAATAATTTAAGAGAAATAGCAGTATGTACTAACAGAACAAGAAGATGGTGGGTGGAATGAAAAAAAAGGAATGAGAATTAATGTGAGAAATTTGATTTATTATGGAGAAGTGAATTAATGTAAGAGTAGTAGTTGTGTTTGTTGGTAAGAAGAAGATAATACAGCCAATGAGGGTAGGTAGATGGAGGGGAGGAAGATTAGAAATAAAAGTTTAGAAGCTTTAGAGTTTGCTAATCTTCTTCCATAGTTGTAACTCTAAAGAAGATTAATGTATCATTGTGATAGAAGAATGTGAGTGTAAATGAGAGAAGATGTGAATCATAAATAGCCAAGGTGTTGGTCAAAGATTAGCTTAGTAGTAATGATTAATTTATCTGTGAATTTTTTTTTTTATGGTTTGCCAAAAGCGTAGTAAAAGAGTTTCATATGAAAATGCTTTTAAATACAAGTAATAGCCTTTTTCTAACTAAAATGCATTTATTTGGACTAAATCGCCTTTGTTTTTTACTAAAAGGCATTTGTTTGAACTAAATCACTTTTATTTTTGACTAAGTCACTTTTCAATGCGGATGAGGTATTGCTTTTATTATTAATAGAAAGATGATGATGAGTTTGCATTATATTACTTATAAAGGCGATGAACAAGCGATATTGGTATAGAAAAAATGATTAATTTATAAGAAAAATGATGAGACGGTATACACGAAGCTGGATGTTAATGGGCGACAATGGACAGAAAAAAGTGATAATGAAAAAAGAGTATTTTTTGTTAAATTAATAATTTTTTATTTCACATCTCTTTTTTTTTTTAAATAATCAATTTTATACTAATAGCACTTTTCTGAAAATATTATTACCTTTTTAAAAATTATATCACTTTTTAAATATTATTTCATCTTTGTTAAAATGTTATCACATTTTTCAAAATTTTATCGCCTTTCAAAATAAGTATATAAAAAAATCTGGAATAAAATCACTATCAATTTTTTTAAAAATTGTATCACTTTTTAAATAATTAGATCATCTTTTTAAAAAATTATCACTTTTTTTTTAATTTTAGCACGTTTATAAAAAATGAATTGCTTTATTAAAATGTTATTGCATTTTTAAAATTTGTATCAATTTTTAAATAATTCTATCGCATTTTTAAAATTTTTAACACCTTTTTAAAAATTTTTATCACCTTTATATAATTTTTATCTCCTTTTACTAAATTTAATAGCTTTTTAAATTTTATACCTTTTTAAAATGTTATCATGTTTTAAATAATATTATCACCTTTTTAAAAAAAAAATTCACCTTTTCATTAATTTTAGTATCTTTTCCTAATTTTTTTTAAAATTTTTATCATTTTTTTATGCTTTTTTCAAATTTTTATCATTTTTCTAAAATTATTGTCACATTTTATAAGTGTCTATTGCCTTTTCATATCTTTTAAGGGTTAATGATAACATCCCCCCTACGGTCTAATGTAACTTACATTTCACCTCATATCTTTAAAAACTAATACTTTACAGTAGTGTTTTACAACAACTCCTGAGATCCAAAATTGAAATATATGATAACTAAATTTCATTTATTTTAAGATTTTTCATATTTGTTTCGTAGCTAATTGAGCTTGAAAAAATATTAAAATGATTTTACACAAAAAAAAAATGGATAACATGAATGAATAAGTCAACCACTAATTTTGTAGGTAATTTTCTGGAGAATGTGGTTCCCAAAATAGCTTCTAAATACATACCAGTGATATAAATTTTAGGTAAAGTGGTTCAAAAAGTTGCCCTTAACCGTGTACCAGCGGTTTCGAGTCAGACCCCTGAAATTGAACCACAATACCTCACAATTTATACCACAAAAAAATACAGTTCATATTATGGTCCCAAAAAGTTCACCACAAATTCAGTGGTTGCATAAAGTGGCCCTTTAAATTAAGCCATAGTGGCCCAGATTTTTGGGCCATAATATAAACTGCATTTTTTTGTGGTACAAATTGTGTGGTTTTGTGGTTCAAGGGGTATAAGTCGAAACCGCTGATACACGATTAGGGGCTAGTTTTTGAACTACTTTACTCAGAATTTATACTACTAGTATATATTTAGGGGCCACTTTATGAACCACATCCCCCAAAAAATTTACCACTAAATCAACCATACTTGACTATTTATCTCTTTTATGTTTTATACCCTACACTTTGCCACCTAATGTTTTAGATATTTTCTATAACAATTTCTAAAACTATATTTTAATATTTTTTAAAGGCCAATTAGCTACAAAATAAATACATAAAATCTTGAAATTACTGAAATTTTTGGGGCCATTAAATTAGTGTTTGAGTTTTTTGGGCCAAAATATGAGCTGCATTTTTTTGTCATACAAATTATGGGGTATTGTGGTTCAATTTGAGAGGCCTGAATCGAAACCACTGGTACATTGTTAGGGGCCAGTTTTTGAACCACTTTACCTATAATTTATACTACTGGTACGTATTTAGGGCCACTTTGTGAACCATATTCCTCATAAAATAAACCGCTAAATTAGTTGTTGACTTTTTGAGGCCAGAATTTTTACCGCTTTTCTATGGTGCACTTTTCTAGGCCCTTGTGATTTAATTTGAAGGGTAACTTTATATAACTATTGTATTTGTGGTGAGCTTTTTAGGGGCCATAATATGAACCTTATTTTTTTGTGCTACAAATTATAGGATTTTGTGGTTCAATTTAAGAGGCCTAAGTCAAAACTGCTAGTACACGGTTAGGAGCCAGTTTTTTAATCGCTTTACTTAGAATTTATATCACTAGTATGTATTTAGGGGCCACTTTGTGAACCACATTCCTAAAAAACTAAACCGCTAAATTAGTGGTTGATATTTCTGGGTTAGAATATTAACCGCTTTTCTGTGGTGCACTTTCTAGGCCCTTGTGGTTTAATTTGAAGGGCCAATTTATACAACCGCTACATTTTTTGTAAGCTTTTTGAGGGCTATAATATAAACCGTATTTTTTTGTGATACAAATTGTGAGATTTTGTGGTTCAATTTGAAGGGTCTGAGTCGAAACCTCTGGTACACAGTAAGGGACCAATTTTTTAATTGCTTTACCCAGAATTTGTACCACTGATATATATTTAGGGGCAACTTTGTGAACCACATTCTCTAAAAAATTACCTACTAAATTAGTGGTTGACTTATTTATTCTTGCATATCCATTTTTTTTCATGTAAAATCATTTTAATATTTTTTGAAGCTCAATTAGCTATGAAACAAATATGAAAAATCTTAAAATTAGTAAAATTTAGTTATCAGATATTTCAATTTTGGATGGTAGGAGTTGTCAAACACTACAAATGAAGTCAAAATAAAGTATTAGTTTTTAAAGATAGGGGTAAAGTGTAAGCTACATTAGACCGTAGGGGGGATGTTATCATTAACCCTTAAAGGATATGAAAAGATGATAAATACCTATAAAAGGAGACATTAATTTTAAAAAAATGATAAAATTTTGAAAAAAGAGTAAAAAATGATAAAAATATTAAAAAATTTATAAATATTTTAAAAAATGATTTAAAAAATTAGGAAAAGATGCTAAAATTTGTGAAAAGGTGAAATTTTTTTAAAAAAGTTGATAATATTATTTAAAACAGGATAATATTTTAAAAAGGGAGAAAATTTAAAGAACTATTAAATTTAGTAAAAGGCGATAAAAATTTTAAAAAGGCAATAATATTATTTAAAACATAATAAAATTTTAAAAATGGATAAAATTTAAAAAGTGATAAAATTTTTGAAAAGGTCATAACGGTTTAATAAAAGCGATAAAAATAAAAAAAAGTGATTTATAGTAAAAAAAAAGGTGATAAACAAAAAAAATTGATAAAAGTCATAAAAAAGTGATTAAAAAAATGAAAAACCAAGCATATCAGTATTTTTTAAAGGTCAATTAATTATGAAAAAAATATGAAAAATCTTGAAAGTACTGAAATATAGTTAACATATGGTTTAATTTACATTCATTGGCTGTATTAACTCCCTCTTACCAGCAAAGACAATTACTACTTCTACATTAATTCACTTCTACATATTAAATCAAATTTCTCACATTAATTCTCATTCTTTTTTTTTTTCATTCTATCCACCATCTTCTTGTTCTGTCAATACATACTACTATTTCTCTCAAATTAATTAATACAATTTTTTTAACTTTTATCTCACCTTAAATCAAACTCATCACATTAACTCTCTCTCTCAAACTATTTACCACTATTTAATACCATGTTTTTTACTTCTATCTAAATTATTTACCACTAATATGTTAACAATTATATTTACTGAATTTTTTAAATATAATATTACACATTATTTTATCTTTTTATACTTTATTCCTTTTATAAACTAAACTTATTTACATTTACAACCGAAACAACTAGGTAACCGGTAAAATTTTTTTGCACGTTACTGTTTTATTTTTTGTCATTTTCTTCAATAGCTGCTATTGCAACAATGTAGAATCTCCCTAGGTTAAGGACCCTGCTAAACAAACTGGGCTTTAGTGACAACTTCAAACAAGTTGGCAATTATATGAGAACTAAGTTCAGCTATGGACCTCTATCTTTTAATATTGTTAATCTAACATTTATCTGTAATAATTTATCTAATTCTAAAATGTATGTCTAGTTCTACACTACATTTGTCTAAATTTGAGTTCACATTGTCAAAATTTGATATACACTACTTCATTTTGATTATATGTTTATTTTTTAAATACATTTATCTAGTTCTGATATGTTTTTACCTATGAGTGATATCATCTCATTGTTATGCATTTGCTTATGATTAAAATTAATTTATCTAGGTTAAACATATACTCCTTGTATACAAAAAAGGATGCAGCATATTCTATTTTGGGTCATCCTAAAATTCTACAACATTTACATTTTTAATAAATTATTTTACCATATTCCCTTCAAACTATAATTTCAATGTCCATTTTTTCTACATAAAATGTGAAGGGTAAAAGTAAAAACACACAAACATTTTCTTTTTTTTTTTTTCTTAATTTTCATTTCAAACATAAATGTTTAATTTAAAATGAGACAAAAGCAGAAGCAGATGGAGTATTTTTTTTTGTCTTGATTGCATGATTATTTTTTAAATAAGTAAAATCCATTCATGATCCCTTAGCTTTAATAATTGTACTAAAGTGGCCATTCATCTCAGCTTTTGCTATCATATAATCCTTTACCTCTTAAAGTATGTCCTATTTGAGTCCCTTCTGTCAGTTTTTTCGTTATCTTCAACAGAATTAGATGACATCGTGCCTTTTAGATCAATGTTGCAGTGCCCAATGCCACTTGACTTCCTTTTTTGATAAAAACAAATTATTATATTGAAAGAATAAAAACTTTTAGGGTAAAATTAACATAAACATGGAATTTTAGTAATTAAAACATAACTTGGCCAATTTTGATATTTTTGTTTGCATCTTCTCAGTTAAAACGATGTTCAAACTATTGTTCCTTTTCTTTCTCATCAACATCCTCTTGTCTGATTTTAGCTGCTTCATCTGCATTCTCAAGATCATCTAATTCTGCCATAGAGACGCCCCCTCCTCCATCTTGATCAGTTGCTCGCCCGTTTACTCCACTGCCTCTCGGCCCTCTCCCATCTCCGCCCTGTCCCTACTAGGGCCATTATAATTGATTGAGAGCAAACAGAAAGTTTGGACAACCTAAGAGACCAAGCTAGGTTGAAACTGAGTGGCCGTAACTATCATTCCTTTCCTAAGGAATAGAATTATGGGCAAGAAGCGGTGCCGCTTTTAAGAGAAACGATGGATACTAGTCGAATTTCAAAACTGCAGCTAGTTAGTACAAATTTTGGAGGACATACTGGTTTTAGGGTTTGTTGAAACTTGAATTTTAGGGTGAAAAGGGGAAAGATTCGCCTTAGTTAACCCATCAGCGAAGAAGCTGCAATGTTGGTTTGGTTTGATGAGATTGTGAAACGGGAAAGTTTGGAGAAAATGAACTGTTAGTGTTGTGCCCAAAAGTTAATCATGAGATGATTATATTTTTACACATTGAGTCATGATATTTTATTAAGGCATTAATCCAGTAATTATGTTTGTTGTTTTGTTTCTGTGTAACATAATAAACATAATTATAACACTAAAATAATAATATTCTTAAATATCCCTAGTCTAGTATTATCGTGGAACGGGTTACAATTATACATAACGATTAGCATATGTGGAGACTAATATAAGATATGTAGTCTACATATGGGTATAAGTTGGAAAACTTGTATACTAGACTGATCCACCATGAGAACCCTACATGGATCGTTATATGAGTATAATAAGTGATTCTCATAGTGATCATGTATATGTAGTCCTTTTTATCTAAGGTCATCAAGGTTCCTTATATGCAAGTCACATACTTTGATATTTCCCTTTGTTGTTCATAATTGAATGAATTTGAAGGAGGTAATTGAGTATGTCACATTTCATGAGGAGGGTTTTGTATGATTAAGATGAGATTTGTCCATCCTATATAACGGGAGTGATATCTTCGGATCCCTTGATAGAGTGAGACTAAGAAATGCATAGCCATACTCGGATGAGTTAATATACGATATCAATATCATCAGTTTAAGTTAGTCTACTCGGTAATCAAAAAACCAAAGATTGGACTACACGAGAGTGACACATTTCATGGCTCGTGCTTAGTTTTGATATCTTGGATAAAGGGACAACGACATATACAGATAATGATCATAAAGATTTAGTCAAATCACTAACAATCTTGTGACTTGGGTAGTAATAATGTGTTGCTAGACACCGCTTATTACTTATGATCATAAATGTGATTTATGATTATTGCCAACGTGGTAAGAGCCTATTGGGTCGCACATATAAAGTTTATTTGGATTATTTGGGGCATGAGCTAATTTATTTGGGTTATGGTTTCATAATAATTTTGTATTAATAATGGGCCTAAATGTTGAGCCATTATTAAGCCCAAAATTAAAGCTTAATTGGATTAGGGCTTTGAAACCCATTAGGCTTGGAAGTTGAGTCTCACTATAAATATATCATATAGTGAGAAATTCGCATCTCTTGCCCTAGCCTCCCAAAGGTTCCAGCCACACTATTTTCTTACTATTCCTTTGAGGATGCAAGCTAGTATTGCGAGCACAAGAGAAATGCGTCTGCCGGGACGTGATGGAAGTGTAGTGATCTTGAGAGGTTCGTGTGGATACCATAGAGAGCTTGAACACATAAACTGTTCAGGTTTTATGATTCGACTTTATAGTTTGGTGAAAGATCTCAACCCAATTAGGTATGAAAAATTTTGAATATCCGATTTACCCCGTTTCACTTGAATCCTATAGGGTTTCAATTATATTCCACTACGCTTGTTTGGCTCCCGAAACTTTACAGGAGCTAACTGCGGCAGGGGAAGAGGGAAGGAAATCCTTAAGGGAGATGTAGGAGACGGTGGAGGGCTTGAGGGAGATGAGCTTGAGATCAAGCCCATGGTGTGATTGCGGAGGCTAGAGCCATAACCACCACCAAGAATAGATTTTCCCTTGAAGCCGTCCATGGATCTTCTCATTTTTTTATCCTTTTTTTTCTTTTAAAAGTTTTATTGGGTTTATTTCCTTTTATTGTAATTAGTTGTGTTATTATTTAGGTGAAAAGTAGAATCAATGTTTGGAAAGGAAGATGAATTAGTTCCTTGCTTTCGTTCTTCCCATAGAATTGGTGAAGAAGATGAAAATTGGCTAATCTATATTTTTAAGCCCTAAAATTTTGTGTTTAGGTCAATTTTACCTTAAAAATTTTTATTATTCTATTATAGTAATTTATTATTTTAAAAAAATGCCACATGGCATTGGGCATTGCCACATCATCAAATTTCGTCCAGAATAAAGGAAAAATTAACAAAAGAAACTTGGATAAGACAGGCGTGGTAACTTTATGATAATATAAGGTAAGGTAGATGACCACTTTTGAACCAGAATTAAAGCTAAGCTGGTGAACTGTGAATAGATTATACTCTTTTTAAATATACTTTTTAAAAAATATTTATTTTATTTAAATTGTGTGTTTAACTAAGATGTGAGTGAAGAAACATCCACGTAGAGGGAAGCAACGGTCATTCGCTTCAACACCATACACAACTGTAACTTCCATGATGAGCCTTAATGCCTAGCGCTAATAGTAATAGTAGCCAACATAACAAATCTACAAACCAAAATTATTTACACAAAACAAAATAGCAGGATCAGATCAGTACTACTTTATGTTCAATCACTGACAACAATTACCTAACCCTCGATCATCGATCAGTCAAAACACCATTCATCTTCCAGCAGCGATAAATCTCAGCCGTTCATTTGTGTTCTTTCACCGACGCTTCGGTCGACTTCTCATCGGATGCCTCTGAATCTGATCGGTATGAAAATTACTCGTCAAAACATTAAAAAAAATCAAAATTTCCGAAAACATAAAATTTTTTGCTTTTGTCCCCCTGCTCGGGTTCGGTAAGCTTTGGCGTTCAACTCTCATTCCATCTATTTTCTCATCGTTATTGGTTGGTTTGATAGTTTTTAGGTTCCCAATAACGCAACATTTCCATACTCATTAAATATATTAGAACTTCCATGGTAGAATGGTTTGCGACGATTGTGAATTGTCACGGACTGATGATTAATATAGGATCTATGCGATTTTGGAAATCCTAGAGACTTATCAATAGTGCACAAAAACTCACGGTCATTATAGACCACCATAGATGAATTTTCCAATGTACTACCTCCTAGTACTTACTATTCTATAATGATTTTAATTACCAAAAAAATATTTCCTTGTGAACTGGAAAATACTCGAGTTAAATATGAATTCAAAGCTACGATAAATGTACCTCTAGAACGATTGAAAGATCTCTTGCAATGGAGGATGGCGCTCTGGATCCCATCTTGCTGCTGCAGCAGCGAATCGTCCCTCCGCCGCGACGAAACCAATACGGGAGGAGCCGCCGCCACCGCCGCCGAGGATGCCGATCTGCTCTTACCTAAATGCTTGCGCACTAGTTTTAGACCCGCCGGGATATGACTCCCCTGCCTCTGACTCTGACTCTTTCCAGTCGTTTGCTCCGCCTCGGACCAGCCCTTCTCCGGCTCTCCCGGCTTCACGGCGTCAGAGCTTCCCTGCCCAGAAACCCTCACCTTCTCCCCGTGTTTTCTGGAGACCCGGATGTAGAGAGGCTTGACCTTCTTCAGATATTTCTGCATTACTTCTCTGGAGAATTTCCTCTCGTCCGAGGCAGCGTCTTCGTTGCTCCGTTGCTTCTGAGACTTGCTATTATCTCGAGTGAACAGCGAGACAATCGGAGCTTCCTCAACCTTGAACTTCACAGTGAACAACTTACTCCTATTGTTAGTGGCCGCTGTGGCGGCATTTTCTTCTTGCCCAGTTTCTCTTTTCTTGGCAACCTGAACTTCCCCTGTATTTGGCCTCGACTTCTTGAATTTAAGCAACAAAACGCGAAACTTGGTGGCAGATTTCAGCAAATAGGCAGGAAATTGAGGAGATTTGGCCTCGATCGACAAATTGGGTTCGATGGAAATGAGTCGACCTTGGAAGAACAGATCGTCGGAAGGCGACCGAGTAGTTGTTGGGTCGGAGCAGTCCTCACCAGAGTTGGAAGAAAGAGTGAAATCAAACTCTTCATCGCCGTCTGAACCATCGGAATCAACTTCGTCGTTGGGATTCCGTTCACTCCCCGGAATCGTATTGTTTTCGCTGTCGTCGTCGGGGAGGGCAAGCTCCAAGTCAAAAAAGGGACCATCTTCGTGGTCGGTCTCCGTAGCATGATGGGCTGCGGCAATGGTCGTGGTAGGGCGGACGGGGCGAGAAGTATCGCCCACGCCGCCGCCGCCGCCGCCGCCGGGGCGCCAGTAGTTGAGCAAGCTGAAAGCTTCCATGGTGGGGAGAGCCAGAATAGAAGCCGAAGAGGGCGTAATAAGAGAGGCAGATCAGCTGTGGGGTTCCTTTGTTAGTGGTAATGGAGAGTGAAGCGAAAGAGTTTTTTGGAAAGCAGACTACAACAAGAGAGAGGGAGAGAGAGGAAGAGAGAGGCGTTGGGATTTTATTTTGTCTGCTATGGAAATTTGGGAGCAGGTTAGTCATGTGACTGAGGTCTGCGAGTCAGATGTTGGCCAGCAGCGTTTGCTGGACTGTTGGGAGATTTCTCAGACGATATAACTTCGTTTACGTACAATAAAGTTAAAACTGAGCCAATAATTTGCACAAAAAAAAAAAAAGAAAAGAAAAAGGATTCAGCCAATAATGCATAAAAAAAATCGGATTCAGCTAATATAATATGAAAAAATTCAAATTTGGTCCTTTAACTTTTCAGTTTGTCCTAAAATCATCCCTTAGCTCTAAAAGTGACTTTTAACGTCTCCAAAATTTTGTATTGCATTCATTGTTAGTCTCTTTGATCATTTTGGCCATTATCCATGACAGAAAATGTATACGTGGCAATTAACACCTAGTGCTGAATGAGTTTAGCTGAGGTGATGAAGAGACGATTGATAGCTGAAGGGTTTTCGCCCAACTTGACCTTTAGATTGGTGGTCCTGACACCACCCTCAGAAGGCCATATGACCAACCTCGAAAGAGGACTTGGCACCACCCTCAGACACTTACACAGCTGACCTTAGAGAAGGTGAATCACAACCCTCGGGTTTTAGCTTAACCAACCTCGAAAACGGAAGACTACCACCGTTGGTAGTAAAGATGTCTCCCAAGCACGGTTTATGCCTTCAATAGGCTCCTCCAACCACCTTCGGGTATAAACACAACTTCCAAAGAGGTTCATAAGCCTCGAGGGGTCCTAAGGAAAGATGACAAACACACAGTTTTGAGGGTCCACTGACAAAAACCATGCACATGCCATACCCTCTGAGCATAACCACCTATGGATAACTGGACACATTTCTCCCCAAGGTATGGACCGAACGTCCAGCAAATTCGACCGATTACGTGTCCTAATCTGCTAAGCTTGGGTATAATGGCCTTCTCCCCCAAGCCTCCTATAAATACTTGGGAGGCTCCCAAGTAATACACAAGAGAGACACCCTCTTTCTGCTCTTTACTCTTAACAACCTTTCCCTCATATACTGATTTGGGCTTTGGAGATCCCTCCCTTGGAAACACTCCAGGGAGCTCCTTGTTAGTATTGTGCCTAAAAGACAATCATGAGATGATTGTATTTTTCGCACATTGAGTCATGATATTTTATTAAGGCATTAATCCAGCAATTATGTTTGTTGTTCTGTTTCTGCGTAACGTAATAAACATAACTGTAACCCTAGAATAATGATATTCTCAAACATCCCTGGTCTAGTATTATTGTGGAGTGGGTTGCAATAATACATAACGACTAGCATATGTGAAGACTAATATGAGATATGTAGTTTACATATGGGTACAAGTTGGAGAACTTGTGTACTGGACCGACCCATCATGAGAACACTACATGGATCGTTATATGAATGTCATAAGTGATTCTCATAGTGATCATGGTATATGTAGTCCTTTGACCTAAGGTCTTCAAGGTTTCCTACATGTGAGTCACATACTTTGATACTTTCCTTTGTTACTCATAACTGAGTGAACTTGAAGGAGGTCATTGAGTATGTCAAATATCATACGGAGGGATTTGTATGATCAAGATGGGATTTGTCCCTCCTATATAACGGGAGTGATATCTTCGGGCCCCTTGATAGAGTAAGACTTAAAAAAAATGCATGGCCATGCTCGGATGAGTTGATATACGATATCAATGTCATAAGTTTAAGTTGGTCTACTTGGTAATCAAGAAACCAAGGATTGGGCTATACGAGAGTGACACATTCCATGTCTCGTGCTTAGTCTTGATATCTTGGACAAAGGGACAATGGCATATATCGGTAATGATCATAAAGGTTTAGTCAAATCACTGACAATCTTGTCACTTGGGTAGCAATGATGTGTTGCTAGACACCGCTTATTGCTTATGATCATAAATGTGATTTATGATCATTGCCAATATGGGAAAAGCCTATTGGGTCGCACACATAAAGCTATTTGGATCATTAGAGTGCATGGGCTAATTATTTGGGTTATGGTTTCACAATAATTTTGAATTAATAATGGGCCCAAAAGTTGAGCCATTATTAAGCCCGAAATTAAAGCCTAATTGGATTAGGGCTTTGAAACCCATTAGGCTTGGAAGTTGAGTCTCACTATAAATACAACTTTTAGTGAGAAATTTGTAGCTCCCTGCCCTAGCTTCCCAAAAGGACAGCCGCACTATTCTCTTGCAATTCCTTGGAGGACGCAAGCTAGCATTACGAGCTCAAGAGAAACGCATGTGCCGGGATGTGGCGGAAGCATGGTGATCCCGAGAGGCTCTTGTGGATACCATAAAGGGCTTGAACACGCCAACTATTCAGGTTTTGTGATTTGACTTTACAGTTGAGTGAGAGATCTCAACTGAAAATTAGGTATGAAAATTTTTGAACACCCGATTTACCCCCGTTTCACTTGGATTATGGAAGGTTTTGGTTAAATTCCATTGCGCTTGTCTGGCTCCCGAAACCCAACACTCCTAACCCATGTTCTTCAAGTGTTATAGAAATCATTCAGGTGAAGTTCTACCGGTGGTCCAACATGTCCTACATCGAACATGTCCTTGAAGATTTCTTAGACGATATAACCTCATGTACGTACATGAAGGTAAGTGTCTGATTGACCGAGTGAAGATGAAGGAAAGGATATGAAAGGGACTAACACTATCGTAAGTTTTACACTGAAATGAAAATATTTTTTTTTCTATTGTATATTTATCAATTGTTGAAAGTGCATGCAAAAGGCTAGGTATGTGTTGTGGTGGGGGACCAGTGGATTAAGGGTCCATTTAAAGAAGAATGTGGGTAGGTGTGAGGTATTTTATTGGAATATTTTGAGTATGTTGATTTATTCCTTTGTTTGTTATCGTGCAGTTTCCAATGACACTTAGTTCACAATCCTAATGCATCATAGGGGTTACTTTGCAAATTTGTAATGGAAGGCATATGTGGGAGGTTTAGTGGATCATTTTGATGCCTGTGACATGGACAAGATTGGTATGGTTGACATTTGGTTAAATGGTGAAGGAGTTGGGATATAGTGGACTCATGAACTATTACTGGACTCTTCCTTTTCACACAATGCCATTGGAGGATAAACTAAGGGAGTTAAAAATAGGCAAGGATATGATGGACATGGTTTGTACCATTCTCCCACATGAGCACAAGATGGTGGTTTACATTGTAGAAATGACTCATGAGGAAATGGAAAAACAAGAGTTGGCCTATATGGAGCACATTAAAGCTTCATTAACACCACCAAGGCTAAGATTATTGAGATTGAGCCCCAAGATTGTTTTGATGAGCCATCTAGGAAGGTAGTAGGCAGGGTAAATGGTGGCAAGGCACCTATAGGGAAAAGTGTGCAGGAGACTTCTTATCTCTAGTTGTGAGGTTGCATAATCAAATATGATAGAACAAGTGACAGAAGAAATAAGGCACCAAAAGGACGCTAAACTTGTTAGTGAGGATGGGCACTAGGGAGTTGCGGAGACAATGCATAACTTAGATGTAGGTAGAGAAAAGTTTGGGTATATGGGGGAGAGGTTGTCTATAGAAGTTGCTAATCCAATCAAGTTAGGTAGAGAAGAAGGTAATGAGAGGGATTTTGGGGAGGATGATGGATCAAAGTCTGAGTCTGACAACAGTGATGATGAGGACTATAGGGCATTCCCTGACATAGATAGTAGGAGCTGTGACATAGAGTTTAATGAGGAAAATAACGAAATTAAGAATCATGATGATGGGATAAATGTTAAAGTGCAATTTGATGTTGGCCTACAGAAGATGATGAAGTTTATTGTTCCTACCCAAAATAGTCAACAAGAAGCAACTCCAAACCAAAACACTCAATAAGAGGCAACTCCTGCTGTAGGCAGTAGTAGTAGGGTCATGGGGTATAGTTTTAAGGATGTTCAAACTAAGTCTGAGGATTCAGATGGTGAGTTGCTTAGTGTGCACGAGTCTAGTGATGTTGAAGGTGAAAGGGTCCCTATATTCAACCCCAAAATAGATATGGAAGACCCTAAGTTTAAGCTAAAGATGGTTTTCCCCTCATTTGATATGTTTAACAAAGTTGTGAGAGTATACTTTATTAAACAAATATAGCCTATTGATTTCGAGAAGAATGATAAAAGGAGAGTTAGAGTAGTGTGCAAGGTAGGTTGCCTTTGGCTAGTGGTTGCTAGAAAATACCAAGATTGGCCTAGAGCAAAAATAAGAAGGTTTGAGGACAAGCATACATGTGTAGGGAAATGTTATCAATAAGTTTGTAAACTACAAGTGGATTGCAAAGGAATACCTTGAGGTTATTAGATCAAACCCTAAAATACCCCTGGCTGTCCTTCTTGACCTGATCAAAAGGGACCACAATATAAAAATTCAGAGGTTTAAGGTTGAAAGAGAGAAAAATTTAGCATTGATGATGCTTAGGGGTGATGAGGCTGAGCAATATGCCAAGCTTGCAGACTATGGTTAAGAATTGAGGTCAAGTAATCTTGGAACACAATTTTGGTTAGGGTTGGAGAATTTGCTATTTCAGAGGGTTTTTATCTGTATGGCTACATGTAAGAAAGGTTTTCTTGCTGGGGGCAAGCCTATCATAAGTTTAGATGAGTTTTTTTTTTTTAAGGGAAGATATGAAGGCCAATTACTTGTAGCAGTCGGAATAGAAGCCAATGGTTGCATATGGCCTATTGCCTATGCAGTTGTTAAAGTTGAATCATATAACTCTTGGGCTTGGTTTTTGGTGCATTTAGTGGAAGAACTTGGTATTGTTGAATCCAAGTTTTGGACGTTCATGTCAGACAAATAAAAGGTAGGTTGTTTACCTTATTTTGTAATATTAAAATTTTAATTTATTTTACTAATGATGCCTTGATGATACAGGGTTTAATGTTAGTAGTTTAGGACCTATTTCTAGAGGCAGAGTACAGATTTTATGTCAAACATCTGTACACAAACTTCAATGAATGCTTTCCAGGAGTTGGGTTAAATGACTATGTTTGGCAAGCAACAAGGAGCTCATATGAATGGGAATTTAAGAGGAACATGGAGCTAATTAAGGTTCTTGATGCAAATGCTTGGGCATGGCTGAAAGGTATACCCCCTGAACATTGGACTGGGTCTTCTTTTAGGGAGTATTCTAAATGTGATATCTTCTTGAACAATAAGTGTGAATGCTTCAACAGATTCATCCTTGAAGCTGGGGATAAACCTATTTTGACCATTTTAGAAGTAATTAGATGTAAGATCATGGTTAGAATAGCTAGGAAAAGAGATGCTTAGGCAAAGTGGACTGGTAAATTAACATGGCCATCCCTGGCCCCTACCTAGGAAGCTTATGCAAACTGGTGTCACCGTGGTTACAATTGGCTAGCTGTATATGTGTGCAGATTAAAACTTCATGAAACTAGTTGATTAACCTAGAATATGCAAGATGCATGCTTTTATGATTTGACCTGAGTTGAAAAAAAATCATAAAAGCATTTACTTGGCCAAGGTACTTCCATTGAAAACAAGTTCAAATAGTCAAAGTATATAAAATCAACATTTTTATTCTCATGACTACACATATCAACTGCGTGAGGGCATAAAAAAGAAATAGACTAATGCTCCTCACCCAAGAGTAACCCTAGAGTCTAAAGCTTCTAACATAGACAAAGGAGGCAACTAGGCACGCAATATATACAAGCCTCTTAATGAGACCCGCTAACTCCCACCTTGGAGAAAAGTTCCAGTGCCGAGTCTCAAAAGCCTATCCACA
This sequence comes from Aquilaria sinensis, assembly GCA_005392925.1. Classification (NCBI taxonomy): domain Eukaryota; kingdom Viridiplantae; phylum Streptophyta; class Magnoliopsida; order Malvales; family Thymelaeaceae; genus Aquilaria; species Aquilaria sinensis. The sequence continues at coordinate 193,385 of SMDT01003351.1, read as the reverse complement.
TACTACTAGCCTTTGTGGCCAAGAAAACTACTATAGTTAGTACTGTTACTTAACCAACAAGTAACCATGAAAACTAGAACCACAAGGATTCTCAAGCAAAGTACCTACAAAAATAGACTACCGCGATAACTCTCAGCGGTTATCGGGCTCAACAATGTTAGAATCTACACAACATAAGCTAGGGAGTGAGAATTCAAAAATTCTCAGTACGGGGTCTTCACTTGCAAGAATGATACTAAGAACAACACATATATAATCATATGTAATTTGTTGTGAGCTCATATAGCGTATGGCTAAACCCATGTGCATACGTTTCAGTCCTTTGGGGACCTGTCCTCATTTTAGCCCTTAAACTACATGGCAAAGCCTTGTCTACTAGCAAGGATTGCTTACTAGCCTAACTAGTAAAATTCATCACTAGTTTTGACCTCTCTTATGTTGTGCAGGTGAACATGGTGGATGCACCTCGCTTGAGTTCCAAGGAATGCACTAGATATACTAAGCCTCCACATACTGCCTCAAGACCTTAGACTTGCTTAGCTCACTTGTGTACTAAGCTTTCACCTTAAACCCCTACCAAGAGTGTTCTAGGTTCTCACTTGTGTTTCAAGGAATCTTGCCTAGGCCACAAGTTCGCTAAACCTTCACTCAAGGTGTATGCTTATCCACCATTACTTGGTTCACACTAGTGGAGTAGTGATGATCATGGTTGTACTCATTTACTAGGTTCTTTGGAACCTCACCTAGGTGCACTAAGGTTCCCGCATTAGAGCCTCAAATGCAAAAGCCAAACTAGGCCTCTACTGGTATTAAACCCTGCACCCAACTAATGGTGCTCTATTGTGACCAAACATGCCTTCACTTTAAACAAAAATAAATCTAAACTTGGGCAATTCTAGGCTTAGTTAAGGCATGGAGATGATAGTTCTCCCTCTTAGCTTCACGTGGAATTTAGACTTACCTCAATCGGATGCCCGAGTGAAATGTTATGTTGAAAACAGTGCCGGGTGTCAAAGTTGTTGTGGCAACACGTCGCTGATGAACGGAGACGTGTCGCCACAATACAAAACTCTCTGGAATTTTCATGAAATTCTTGGTGACATGTCACCAACCTTTGGAGATGCATCCCCCAGCTGTTTCGTGCCGAGAAAATGCCCAGTTTTGCTGCATTCACTTTGGAAGACTTCCTAGGCATATCAAACATGCTTGGATGGCCTTCCAACTTCACATATCCATAAAACATGTTGCAAAACCACAACAAACTACCACAAACATAACTTTGATGCATTAAAACATCATTCCAAACTCCATCAAACTCATAGTCCACCAAGATCACACTGCCCACTAACTAATTCTATTGTCAAAACTACTTGATTTCATCAAGCAACAACAATCCAATAACATTAAACAAGCATGAAACCATAACTCCCTTACCTTTACTTCAACTCACAAGCAAGAATCAATCAACTCTTCCTCAAGAACCAAAGTTCCACAAAGTTCTTCCGAGTTCCAAGCTAACAAAGGAATAAAACACACAATTACTAACTTCTAACGAAAACTCAAGCTCCCAATTGACTGATAAACAAGAATTTACCATGAAATCACAAGTTACCTCGCATAAAAAATAGGGGATGGCTGGAAACATGGTTCCAAGCTCCAAAAACATGAAATTTCACTTGGAACAAGCTTCCTAATGCATAAGCACCCTTGGTAGCTTCAATTTTCACCAAAATCCTTTGGTTTTGAGCTCTATATCATGAAGAAATGGTGGAGGTGAGGTTGAACTCGGGTTTGAGAAAAAATGGCAGCCTCCTCTCCACTTTACCAACTTATATACTCATTTTAAAACTAAGCCACCAAAGTTTATGCATAGTTACAAAAAACCCCCTTTCCTTCCTTAGTAACTAGTCAAACTTGGTCAAGTCTAGTTTATTTGAGCGAAACTTGGGATAAAAGTAAAAAGTTAGATTTTTAAAAGTCATTTTTAAAATGCGGGACCCAGCCCGACTCTTCAGTACACAAAATGGTTAACACAAAATTACCATTTGCCCACAAACTTCATTTAGTGCCTTAACCTCCTTGGAACTTAGTGAACTTTGCTAAACTTACCTATTCTTGCTATGTGAACTTGAAATAAGGTTCCAAACTAAGTTTCAAATACTTTACCTTCCTCTAGCAAACTTCTAGCTCGGAGAGCCATAACCTAAATTGTTGCGCTAAGATTACAAAGAAATTGAACAAGAACATAGATAACTTTAGGAACTATTGGCCAATGAAGTCTAGGGGGACAAAGTTCCAAGTTGGAACTCCTATGTCAACAAGTGACCCTACTAGACTTGATTCATGAAGATTCTCAAGTGAAGTACCTGCAATGACAAACTACCATGACAACCCTCAGTGGTTATCCAGTCCTACAACATTAAAATTTGTACAACATAACTAGGGAGTGAGAATTTAAGAATTCTCAGCAAGGGTCTTCACTTCACCTACAAGAAAAGTTACTAAAGACAACACATATGTGAATATGTGTAATCTGCTGTGAGCCCTTAGAGCTTGAGGCTAGACTTATGTGCATATGTCTCAGTCCCTCAAGACATCTCCTCAACCTAGTCCTTGAACTACAAGGCAGAGCCTTCCTTACTAGCAAGCAGTGCTTACTAGCCTAACCAGTGATTATTCACTAGTTGAAACTCCCTTATGTTATACAAAGGCTCCATGGTGGGAGTTCTATCGACTAGGCCGTAAGGACCCACTAGGCCATAAAGACCCACTAGATGCACTAAGGTTCCACATCGCAAGCTCATGCTAGATAGCACGGCTAGGTCACCGATGGTACTAAACCTTTCACCTAAGCTAGAGATACCATTACCCACTCCGAGGTAGTCCAGTTATGGTGCCAAAATTGTGCATTTAAAAACTCCAAAGATTGGTATGTTCTGTAGGCCATCAGAATAATACCCTTAGTGTGCATACCTAAGTGGCCCTCTTGAGCACTATGTAAATGCATGCATATTGGTCCAACCATTACACATATATTCACATTTTATGTACACCATGGCAGCAATGAAGGAAAACACTAGCACAAGTCTTAATCTTGGCTACCACACACTAGGCAATCTTATTAAGTGTAAGTGACCAGCCACTGCACCTGAAACTTCTTCCAAAAAACTGTATTAATCTAGCCATGTAACCCAATGTTTTATTTGCTTCATTATCAAGTAGAGTCTTTAAGCAAACCAAGGAGTTTGGATTTACATCAATAGCCCACCTATGGACCAAGTTATGAATTTTTCAAGTTGGTTACAAAATTCTGACCAAATGAACAGTAACTAAGCCAACTCTACAATGTCATATCTTTGTCTATAGAGCTCCAAATTTATAAATTCAAAATCCCAGTTCAACCTCTAGATGTACTATAAGTGTGGTTAAAATTTTATACCAAGATTTATCCTACATAGGGAGATATAGAACTTTGAGTGCAGAGTCAAAATTCTGGTCACTTTATGACCATTTTCCCCATACAAAATTTCATAAGTGTGCAAACACCTAATTCATAAGGGGTAAGCCCTCCAAGGCTATCCCATACATGTACAATACACATAGGAATTATATGCTCTTGCATCTAGCAACTTTATATGGCCAAAATAGAATTTACAAGTAAGCAGCCTATCATTCACACTTAGGCAGCTTTGCACCACATCACATACATAGCCAAAACATTACTCAAATGTTCACATACTTGTATCATTTTACATACACTACATGTATAAGAATACATGCACTACATAATGGTCTTAACCCAGCTAAATACACACCCTAAGTTATAGGAGTGCCTGTGACACAATGGACCCTAGAAACAGGATGTTGGCCAGCTACTGCATAACACAATAAGCACCATCACTACAACACCAAATGTTCTCCTAAAATCACCAAACTTTCCAAACCAAAACTAGATACATGGAAGTTAAAATACCTAAAGTTTTAGATAAAAAATCAAACAAAAAAGTTCAATTTGAATGTGATCTTTCTGCTGGACCTGAAATGGCAGAATTGAGGGGAGTAAGTTTCATTGTGAAACTTTGTAAGGGAAACACTTGGTTTCTTAAGGAAATGTGACCCTCATTAAAACCTGCATCCAAAGACAATAAACACAAAACCATAATGCATATATACAAGATATAGCAACCAAATGCAGTAGCCATTCACAACTAATAAACACATGAAATGTGGCAGCAACATAAACCATAGGTTAGTCCATAAAACATGCAATAAACTTAAGTAAATCACTATGGAAACCATCCTCAAGCTAATGCTTGGTCTTAGGAGGATTTTAACACTAGTTAGTACTAACTTTGGGCTCTAGAAACCCTTCAACTCGCTGCCATCACTATGCACTTCACACTAGGTTACAAAACCTTCAATAAATGCACTCCCCTCACTAAGCTTGGTTCATCAAGATCATGGCTCTCTTCCAAGCTTAGCCCTAGCTCCAAGGATGCTTGAAAATAAAGAAAAAAATCCATGAAAGCAAGGGAACTCCTTACCCATATGAGTAGGCCGAATTTGAAGCTTGATCCTTGAAGTATTCAAGCAATAGCTTAGTTTGCTTCGAATTGCTTCTTTTGTCTTCAATTTCAATCTTCGAGGCATGATGGCTATGGAGTAGCTATGGAAAAAGTGTGGAGGAGGGTGGTGGCTGGTTGGGTCAAATATGAGAGAAGAAAAATTGAGTTTGGCTTCTTAAATTAGCTTTAGGACACTAAACATCCTTATTAGCCTTAATCATACTTTATGTCATTTTCTTTGCCCATAAGCATGATTTCTTTGTCCTAAACTTATTGGTCCACATTTTTCCCACTTTTTGACTATTTATCAAGCCATAGCCACCTCCCCCAAGGTGGGATAACCCCACAATTCCATTCTTTGACTTAAGTCAAAAGCTTGAACACCTTAAGGTTTACACTAAGACATTTAGGTCCTTAATGCCTTTAGTGTTTCCTTTGTCCAAACTTGTCTTCCATGAGCAATTTGGTCCACTAATAGCACTTTCATACCATTCATATCCTCCCCATAACACTCCAAGGCTCTTTCTTGAGAGTTTTGCAATTAAGAACCTGAATTTCCAAAAGCTTACAAAAGGTCCATAGGTTACTTGAAAAACAAGCAATCCTTAAGGCATTTCTTTGGGGCTAAGTTACCAACTTAGAACACTTTTAAGGAGGTGTTCATTATACCTTTTACCTCTCATACTTCAATCACTATGAAGAGAATTACACAATACAATGGTTTTTTGACCATTATGTCACACTTGTAATTCTCCCATTTTTATGAGGTGGTAACAGATACCTAGTTGTGGCCCTTTGTTAACTAGTTTATTTGCTTGTGGTGAAAGTAATCATAAGAACCCAATAAAACTCTTAAGTCTCGAAGGAGTTTTGGAAGCCTCAGAGTACCCTCGGAATACTTAGACCCCTAGGTACCCTAAGCACCCTATCGGGCCTCCCCTTAAACCATCAGCAAAATTGGAAAATTTTAGCCATCATAACTGTGGCGACACATTGCCACAATTGTCAACATTTTGGTTATTTTTCAAGGTGCTGGTGATGTGTTGCCAATTCCTGTGATGCCCAAAATTTTCTAGTTTTTACTGGTATAACTTTTGAAGACTTACAAAACATGTTAAACATGCTTGGATGGCCTTCAAACTTTACATACCTGTAAAACATGTTGCAAAGACCACAACCAACTATCCTAAACATTCCTATGATGTATTATAACATTATTCCAAGCTCCAAAACACTAATAGTCCACCATGAACAAACTAGCCCACTAATTAATGTTATTGCCAAATCTACTTGAATTCATCAAGCAATCACACTCTAGTAGCATTAATCAAGCTTGAAAACATAACTTTCTTACCTTAGTTTTAATCCACAAGCAAGAATCAATCAACTCTTTCACAAAACCCAAGTTCCATAAAGTTCTACCGAGTTCCAAGCAAACAAAGATGTAAAACCCATAATCACTAACTTTTAACAAAAACCCAAGCTCCTAATCATCAAATAAACAAGAATCCACCATGAAATCACAAGTTACCTCACATCAAAAATAGGAGATGGCTGGAAACTTGGTTCCAAGCTTCTAAAACACCAAAATCCACTTAAAATAAGCCTGCTACAGTATAAACACCATTGTTAGCTTCAAATTTCAACAAAAAGTCTTGGTTTTGAGCTTGATTTCATGAAGAAATGGTCGGGTGGAGGATGAACTCGGGTTTGAGGAAAAAATGGCAGCCTCCTCTCTACTTTAACTAGTTATATACTCTTTCAAACCCCAAGGCACCAAAGTGTTTAAAAAGTTGCAAAATGCCCCTACTTTAGGTAACCATAGTCAACCTTGGTCAAATCTTATTTATTTAAACTAATTTTGGGTTAAAGGTAAAAGTTAGAGTAGAAAAACTTATTTTTAACTCATGGGACCCGGCTCAACTCTTCGGGACACAAAATTACCATTTTTCCCCTAAACTTCATTTAGTGCCTTAACCTTCTCGGAACTTAGTGAACTTCACTAAACTTACCTATTTTTACTATGTGAACTTGAAATAAGGTTCGAAAATAAGTTTCAAATACTTTACCTTCCTAAAATGAACCTTTAGCTAGGAGAGCTGTAACACTTGCAAATCAAGGCCAAATTCAGGTGAAAGTGCAAGTTCAACAAAGAAAATAAAAACGTCAGTAGGATAGCCATCACAGAGGCAGCAACCATCATAGATGAAGCAAAATGTAAGTACTAATGCGATTAGGGTACATTATGCTACAATTGGATATTTAGACTAACTGTTGGCCAATATGGATAGCTTCCTACATCTCAATAGACATCAGTTTCATAGCAAGGTTCTGCCTTTTTTGCAAGACAATCTCAGAGATCTATGAATTCAAAGTAATGTGGATCACAAGGTAATGGTGGAAAAGGGGGAAGGACTTGTGTAAGAGGCAAAAGGCACTCATTTCAATAGGAGGGATGCACACAATTTTGATGTGGGTAATGAAGGCCAAACTTGATGTTTTTTGTGTAGTTTTTGATAATTGGATGTGGGATGTTGGATGTTGGTTGTTAGAGCTATTTTTTATGGATGTTTATAATACTATTGTTGGACCAATCATGTAGAAAATTGATGACACTTTAAACCCGTAATGAATTGAACAACTTACTTGAAGTTGAAAAATTGATAAAGATTATAGTGTGTTTTAACCACAGAAGTTGCATTTGTCAAACTATAGTTAGTTCCAAAACACAAAAAGTTCTTTTCACTTAATTTGAGTAAGTATACAGTTGAGGTGATTCTACCTTTGTCACACCCAAAAGCCACCCCATATCTACCCCTCATCCAATATAAACATCACACACCTACAACAACCATTACTACCCCAACCTTCTCCACTTACTCACCATACATCACACCCAACAACTACAATAACACCCTACTTTCCCCACAACAATGCCTACCCATTTTACACCCATCTATAAGTATAGGTACCAAATGAACAATACCCAAGAGACCAGCAAAAGTGCCTACATTCTTCTATTCCTTCCTCTTAGTTTCCTCACTTCAACTTCTTTTAATTGCACTACAATATTCTTTTTCTGTTTCTTTCCATGCGTTCAATTCATATATGTTTACACATCATCTACTCTAGCCATGCTTTTCTTCATTTTTATCTCAACTTCGTCCACTTTTTTCAAGAGCCCCCTTATCACAACTCTACAAGGTTTAGGCATTGGGTCATCATGCCACTGCCTAAATCGAAAATATAGATTGCCCTGTGTCTCAGGCAATTAAAAACAACTCAGTGAAAACTAAAGAAAATCTCAGCCAAGCATGCTCGAAGTAAAAAAAAAAAATTCTACCCTATAATTTTGGTAGCCATGGAAACTCCTTCCAACATTTTGGTTAGTCAATGTCATCTTCAGCTCTGTAGGCAAGCCACAGTAACAATATGGGAACCCATCATTGTCGTCCACTATCATGATGTCTCCCCATAATAAGTCCTTTTTAAAATCTCTTCGGTTATTCCTCTTCTTCCTCTTTCATTCTCTCATCTAAAATATCCCTTCCCTTATTACTTTCCTACCCTCAACCAAATTTGTTCCTGCCTTACCCAAAGTTATCCTTCTATTAGGTGGACGATGCCATAGTGCCACTATGGGACCAACCAGGGGGTATTAATTGCCATGTATGCATTTTTTGTCATGGATAATGGCCAAAATAACTATAAGGACTAACATTGAATGTGATATGATAGTTTGGGGACCTTAATAGTCACTTTTAGAGGTAAGGGACCATTTCAAGACAAACTGAAAAGATGAGGGACCAAATTTGGATTTTACCCTAGTATAATTCATAGTTGAATGATCTGATAATGATAATTTTAAATTACTCCAATTTATCATATGTGAACATTTTAAAATGGAAAATTACCACAATCCCTTATATGATTTGCTCGAATCTACAATTTTGTTCTCATTATTTCAAATACCTATGCTTATCCCCTTAACATTTAACTCCATAATTCAACATCATTAAAGGGAAGAGAAAATGGCTTATTTTACTATCATATCCTTCTTCCTTAAAAGCTTTGTGTTACGGTCCTCCGGGTATTTGATAGGTGACAGTTAAGTAAGACTTGGTTATAAGGTAAGAAATCCCGTATTAAGCATTTATTATGCATCTCAAGAAAGTAGGAAGGGTTAGAAAGGTTCCTCAAACACAAATGGCAGCTAAGTGTCATTAAGGGCAATTTGGTAATTATAGCCTAGGTGAGGAGTAAAACTATAATTATGGTGCATTCAAGGTCTTTGGGGGCATAAATGACCCATTAAATCGAGATTATAAGCTTCAAAGTTCATTGGAACCACAGAACCAAGGGTAAGGACCTAAATTGCACTAAATGTGAATACGGAGGTCTGTTGTGCTTTATATGCATAGCTGGCCCAGAACCTAGCTTGGGCTTAGTTGGAATTTTGGTACTCTTATTTTTAACCTCAAGTCATGACATAAATTGGCTAGAGGATTCCAAGTGAGAGTAAACAAGGATTAATGGCAAGTTTGGACAAAGAGCAAAAGTTGGAGTGAGGATGAGGTTGTATAAGAATTATGTGGGAGAGATAGAGTGGGCACTATTCACCATCTTTAACCTTTCATTTTCATCCCCTCTCTTTACCTCCATTAGAGCACACAATCAAGCTTTCAAAGGAGCAATTCTTGGTGAAATCAAAAGCCCCCAAGCGAGAATATCAATGCCCAAGCTAAGTTTAGCCTATTAGAGGTACAATTTTAAGTTTCTAAGGAGTTCTAGCTCAAGAACTCTAGGTAATTAAAAACCCACGAATTTTCCTTGGTTCTAAGTTATTTATGAGCTTATAAATGGTCTTGATTTATCTTCCTTGGTGCCCATTTGTGAAGGAACCTTGCTTGGAACCTAGATCGTTTGAAGCTTATGTGGATTTACTTGCTTGATTCTTGCATAAATGTATTTAAGTTAAGGGAATTTCTTCTTTTTGATGTTATTTTAATGGATTTCTAACATATTTGGCCTTGGGGATGAGTAATTTCAAGCCTAGAAGTGATTAGAATTAAGTTTGCATCAATTATGCATAGATTTCACAAAGTTTGACGAACCTGGAGAGCTTTGGGCACTGTGGTACCATTCTAGTGCTGAGGTGCCAAGGAAATGGTTACCTAGAATGTAGAATAAGTGGTACAGCCCTAGCAGCACTGCGACACCAGTGGATTAGACACATTTTTGCCAGAAACACATAACTTTGGCACCACAGTGCCAGGCTCGCACTATAGCACTGCGGTTACTTCAGAACTCATCCAAAGAGGTTGTTTTTGGTTATTAATTGGTTCCTAAACATCCTATACATGTTCCTAAGGTTGGATAAAGGTTTAAAGTGGAAGTGGAATGAATAAAAAGTGACAAATGGATCAAATGAAGCAAGGAGAAGATGGTGTGTGTACAATTGAACCAAGTGTGTTTCTAAGGGTATTCTGGTGCCCTAGTTGAGTCTTGCAGTCATCCCTAAGGTAGTTTAAATTCATTAATAGTGATTAACCAAGTATTTTAAATAAAAAAATGGTGAACTAGCAATGGTGAACTAGAACTGTAGCCTAGTTAACTAAGAATGGTGCGTGTGCACTACGTCACGGTTAGTGTGGGCAACTTATGGAAAAAATTCTTGTAGCTTGGTAAGATGTTTTGGGTTAGTATTTCATTGATCCTAGATTAGTTCAAGATCTACAGGAACTACAAAGAGTTAATGAAAAAACCTAAGGGCCAAAGAAGGCACTGTGAGGCTAATAACAGCACATAAGTGCATTAGGGCACAATCTGAGATCTACAGCCCATGGGAAGCCTAGATTAGGTAATGTGGCAGGTTGGCATGGCTTGGGAGGTTGCTTAATACCCATTTGAGTGTAAGCTACCCTAAGGAATCAAGAAGAACACTAAAAGCTCTAAGCAGGTTGGTGACTTAGCACTCAAGCTAAGTTACTTGGGCACATTGAGGGATCTTTGAGGAGCAAGGTAGTTAAGCCAACTTAGTGCATTTGGGAGCTTAATATGTGCTAGGAAACACAAGGAGCACTTAGAGCAAGTATGATTCCTAGTGATGGCTAACTCATTAAAGTGTAGCAAGTGCCAAGCCTAGTATTTTACAAGGTTCACCAAGGAAGGTGGAGGCTTAGTAATGCTTGGTCACCTAGTTGGGCCTTAGACCTGACAGACTAAAGTGGGAGCCTAGTACACCTAGGGGTGGAGGTTTAGTATGCCTAGCTATTTATTTGGGTCTTAGGCTCGAGGAGCTAGAGCAGGAACCTAGTACGCCTAAACTACTTTGGCCATGTGCTAGTCAAGGTTCACCATAGGAGGGGTGTGTTAGGTTTCGGGAGCCAAACAGCGTAGCAGAATTTAACCAAAACCCTCCAGGATCCAAGTGAAACGGGGTAAACCGGGTGTTCAAAAATTTTCATACCTAATTTTTGGTTGAGATCTCTCACTCAACTGTAGAGTCGAATCACAAAACTTGAACAGTTGACATGTTCAAGCTCTCTATGGTATCCATACGAGCTTCTCGGGATCACGACGCTTCCACCACGTCTCGGAAGATGCATTTCTCTTGCGCTCACAGTGCTAGCTTGCATCCTCTAAGGAATTACAAGAGAAGAGTGCGACTGTCCTTTTGGGAGGCTAAGGTAAGGAGACCTGCGAATTTCTCACTAAAAGTTGTATTTATAGTGAGACTCAACTGCCAGGCCTAATGGGTTTCAAAGCCCTAATCTAATTAGGCTTTAATTTTGGGCTTAATAATGGCTCAACTTTTGGGCCCATTATTAATACGAAATTATTGTGAAACCAAAACCCAAATTATTAGCCCATGCACTCTAATGATCCAAATAGCTCTATGTGTGCGACCCAATAGGCTCTTACCACGTTGGCAATGATCATAAATCACATTTATGATCATAAGCAATGAGCGGTGTCTAGCAACACATCATTGCTACCCAAGTGACAAGATTGTCAATGATTCAACTAAACCTTTATGATCATCACCAATATATGCCACTGTCCCTTTGTCCAAGATATCAAGACTAAGCACGAGACATGGAATGTGTCACTCTCATATAGCCCAATCTTTGGTTTCTTGATTACCGAGTAGACCAACTTAAACTGATGACATTGATATCGTATATCAACTCATCCGAGCATGACCATGCATTTTTTTAAGTCTTACTCTATCAAGGGGCCCGAAGATATCACTCCCGTTACATAGGAGGGACAAATCCCATCTTGATCATACAAATCCCTCCACATGATATGTAACATACCCAATGACCTCTTTCAAGTTCACTCAGTTACGAGCAACAAAGGAAAGTATCAAAGTATGTGACTCACATGTAGGGAACCTTGATGATCTTAGGTCGAAGGACTACATATACCATGATCACTATGAGAATCACTTATGACACTCATATAACGATCCATGTAGTGTTCTCATGGTGGGTCGGTCCAGTACACAAGTTCTCCAACTTGTACCCATATGCAGACTACATATCTCATATTAGTCTCCACATATGCTAGTCATTATGTATTATTGCAACCCGCTCCACAATAATACTAGACTAGGGACGTTTGAGAATATCATTATTCTAGGGTTACAATTATGTTTGTTAAGTTACGCAGAAACAAAAACAACAAACATAATTGCTGGATTAATGCCTTAATAAAATATCATGACTCAATGTGCAAAAATACAATCATCTCATGATTGGCTTTTTGGGCACAACACTAACAATCTCCCACTTGCACTAAAAGCCAATCATCCATGTATCTAATACCGATGGACCTAGAATGGCTATCATGCTTCTGCTGCGTAAGGGGCTTTGTCAATGGATCAGCAATGTTGCTGTCTGTCGAAGTCCTGCATATCCTTACATCACCCCTCTCGATGATCTCCCTGATGAGATGATAGCGTCGGAGTATGTGTTTGGATCGCTGGTGAGATCGAGGTTCCTTAGCCTGTGCGATTGCTCCATTGTTGTCACAATAGAGCTCTATCGGGTCGGCAATGCTTGGAACCACTCCAAGTTCAGTGATGAACTTCTTGATCCAAACTGCCTCCTTTGCAGCATCAGAGGTGGCAATGTACTCAGATTCTGTTGTAGAGTCAGCTACTGTCTCTTGCTTTGAACTCTTCCAGCTCACAGCACCACCACCAATACAAAACACATAACCAGATTGCGATCTAAAATCATCCTTATCGGATTGGAAGCTTGCATCGGTGTAACCCCTTACAACGAGCTCATCTTCACCTCCAAAGACCAAGAATGCATCCTTAGTCCTTTGTAAGTACTTAAGGATGTTCTTAACAGCTGTCCAGTGACTCTCACCGGGGTTCGATTGGTACCTACTCGTCATGCTTAAGGCATATGAGACATCGGGACGAGTACATATCATGGCATACATGATAGATCCAATTGCTGAAGCATATGGAATCTTACTCATGCGCTCTCTCTCCTCGGGTGTACTCGGACACTGAGATCTAGAAAGAGTTATACCATGTGACATGGGCAAGAATCCTTTCTTGGAATCTTGCATGCTAAACCTCTTTAGCACCTTGTCAATGTATGTACTTTGACTTAGGCCAAGAAGCTTTCTAGATCTATCTCTATAGATCCTGATGCCTAACACATAGGCTGCTTCACCCAAGTCCTTCATAGAGAAACATTTCCCTAGCCAAGTCTTCACAGACTGTAGCTCAGGAATGTCATTCCCGATGAGTAGTATGTCATCTACATACAACACCAAGAAGACAATAGCGCTCCCACTAACCTTCTTGTAGACACAAGGTTCATCTTCATTTTTGATAAAACCAAACTCTTTGATTGCTTCATCAAAATGAAGATTCCAACTTCGAGAAGCTTGCTTCAGTCCATAAATGGACCTTTGCAACTTGCACACTTTATTGGCATTCTCAGGAGTGACAAAACCCTCAGGTTGTGTCATGTACACATCCTCAAGTAGCTTTCCATTTAGGAATGCAGTTTTGACATCCATTTGCCATATCTCATAATCATAGTGTGCAGCAATAGCAAACAAAATTCGGATGGATTTAAGCATAGCAACTGGTGAAAAAGTTTCATCATAGTCAATACCATGAATTTGCTTGAAACCTTTTGCAACCAATCGTCCCTTAAAGGTAATCACATTACCATCCATGTCAGTTTTCTTCTTGAAAACCCATTTGCACCCTATGGGTTTTACCCCTTCAGGTGGGTCAACCAAAGTCCATACTTGGTTTTCATACATGGATTCCATCTCGGATTTCATGGCCACTAGCCACTTCTCAGAGTCAGGCCCCGACATAGCTTGTTGGTAGGTTGTGGGCTCATCCTGATCCATGAGCATCACATCACCAGTGTGAGTCATGAGAAATCCATATCTCTCAGGCTCACGCCGAATCCTACCAGACCTACGTGGGCTCTGTGCTACAGGAACAGACTCTTGAACCACAACATCTTGTGGTGTCTGTTCAGGTTCCATTTCAGGTTCGATGTCTCCTTGTTGTTCTTGAATTTCTTCAAGTTCTACTTTCCTCCCACTAGTTTCTTTAGAGATAAACTCTTTCTCTAAAAAGACACCAGTTCGAGCAACAAACACTTTTTGCTCAGAAGGATTGTAGAAATAGTAACCCTTTGTTTCTTTAGGATACCCAACAAAAAGGCATTTTTGAGATTTGGGCCCTAGTTTGTCAGAGGATTGACGTTTCACATAAGCGTCACAGCCCCAAATCTTCATAAAAGACAAATTGGGACGCCTCCCACTCCATATCTCATATGGTGTCTTTTGAACCGATTTAGATGGAACTCGGTTTAGTGTAAAAGCGGCTGTCTCTAGAGCATGTCCCCAAAAGGAGTTTGGAAGGTCAGCTTGACTCATCATAGAGCGAACCATGTCTAACAGAGTTCGATTTCTCCTTTCAGATACACCATTCCATTGAGGTGTACCTGGTGGAGTGAGTTGTGATACTATACCACACTCCTTCAGATAGTCAAGGAATTCTCGATCCAAGTACTCTCCACCTCGATCTGATCGAAGCACTTTGATACTCTTCCCGAGTTGATTCTCTACTTCATTCTTGAATTCTTTGAACTTTTCAAAGGATTCTGACTTGTGTCTCATAAGATACACATAGCCATATCTGCTAAAGTCATCAGTGAAAGTAATGAAGTATTGGAAACCTCCTCTAGCTTGTGTAGACATAGGGCCACATACATCACTATGTATGAGTCCTAGTAAGTCATTAGCCCTTTCACTTTGCCCTGTGAATGGGGCTTTGGTCATCTTGCCCAACAAACATGACTCACATGTCTCATATGATTCAAAATCAAATGAGTCCAAGAGTCCATCCTTATGGAGCTTGGATATGCGGGTCTCATTTATATGGCCCAAGCGACAGTGCCAGAGATAGGTCGGGTTTGAATCATTTAATCTGACCTTCTTGGTATTCACATTATAGATTGGATCTTCGAGGTCTAGAACATACAACCCATTGCTAAGTTGAGCACTACCATAAAAGATTTCATTCAAATAAATAGAACAACATTTGTCCTTTATTATAAATGAAAAACCGTTCTTGTCCAAACAAGAAACAGAAATCAAATTTCTAGTAATAGTAGGCACAAAATAGCAGTTGTCTAATTCGAAAACTAATCCACTAGGTAAAGTGAGAACATAAGTCCCTATGGCTAAGGCAGCAACTCTTGCTCCATTTCCAACACGTAGGTCCACTTCACCTTGGGCCAATCTTCTACTTCTACTTAGATCCTGCACATTTGCACAAATGTGAGATCCACATCCAGTATCCAATACCCAAGATCAGGAAGTAGAAAAGTTAGCCTCTATAACAAAAAACACCTGAAGTGGAAGTCTTACTTCCCTTTTCCTTAGCAAGTTCTTCAAGATAGAGCTTGCAGTTGCGCTTCCAGTGTCCAGGTTGCTTACAATGGAAGCACTCCCCTTCCTTTGCCACACCACCCTTTGGTTTCGGTGCAGTTGAAGAAGAATTAGCATTGGACTTTCCATTAGCTTTATCCTTCTTCTTGTTGGCTTTTCCCTTTCCCTTGCCCTTTTGAACCATCAAAATGGGCTTAGCCTTCTTAAGTTTTTGCTCAGCAGTTCTCAACATGTTGAGCAATTCAAGGAGGGACTTGTCAAGGTCGTTCATGTTATAGTTCATGACAAATTGACTGTAGCTTTCAGGCAATGATTGCGAGACTACATTAATAGCCAACCTTTTCTGAAGGGCAAATCACAAATTCTCAAGATTCTTAATGTACCCAATCATCTTGAGCACATGAGGACCCACGGGACTTCCCTCAGACATCTTGCACTGAAACAATGCCTTAGAAGTCTCAAACCTCTCATGCCTAGCTTGCTCTTGGAAAAGCATTTTGAGATGTTCGATCATATCGAATGCCCCTATGTTCTCATGTTGCTTCTGAAGCTCAGATTCCATGGTAATAAGCATGAGGCATGCAACATCCAAAGCATCATCAGAATGCCTCTTATGAGCATCCCTTTCAACTATTGGAGCAGTGGCAGCAGGCTCATTCGAAATGGGCTACTCTAGGACATAAGCCTTTATCTCTTGTTTGAGGACTATCCTCAAGTTTCGGTACCATTTGAGGAAGTTGGTCCCATTCAGTTTTTCCTTCTCAAGGATCGATCGCAATGAAAGTGTTGATGTGTTTTGTGCCATGGTTATCTACAATAGTAAATATGCAGTGTAAAAGTCATGTATTTTAATTCATTTAATAAGGACTTTTATTAAACAATACTCCCACTTTTTTCCTCAAAATAATAACCCTCGATATTATTTCGGAACACCTCAGTGCTAAGGTATTCTAGTGGGCCAAGATCCATATTTGACCACAACTTGAGTCAGCTTTGGCTTTTCTCTCAAGTTATAGTTATTTAGGTAGGCAACTCTTTGCCAATTGCATCCCATGCAACTCTTGGATAGTTGGGTGAACAACACTTGTCTAAGCTCATCTCATAAACTTAAGCCCAACTCTATGCCTCTAAGTCCCTAACCCTATTAGGATGACTTAGTTAGGTCGAACCCAAAGTTAGCAGTTTGGATATCACTATTATCCCATCGCGCCTTACAAAGATGAACATAGGTGCTTTGTTTTGGCAAACCCACCTAATTTTGATCAAAGTCTTAACGAGTGCCAACATTTGGAAGGCATCACATTTAATGACATAATATTTGTTTGAGGGATTTTTCTTTTGATCTCACCAATTTGTTATCTTCGGTTGTCTTATACAAGCATCACATACAAATATAAAACATGCATCTCATGCTTACAAGAAATAAACATGACATGGTTATAGCCCAAACTATGTGATATTGTCAAGCCAATGAGAATATCATAAAAGCCTAAGAAAAGAAAAGAGTCTTCACAAGCTCCTTTTCTTCCTTTCTTGGTTGCCCTTTTGTTGTCACCTCATTGGACATACCACCTTGGATGATCCCATAATGTACCATTACATCAGTAATAGAAACCTCGAGTTACATTTGAGGGGAGTAAGGTGAGAAGAGAATGTACAATGAGAGTAACAAGAGAAGGCATGACTCGCAGGTCGTATTTACAAGTACAACCAATCAAGGGCTATAACCATGCACCATGCTTCAAACACCAATCAGCATATCATGTCAAATCTCATTCAACAAAAATGAATGCCAATTGACGCACGTTGATTAACCAGTTTTTATTTAAGTGGCGCTTTGCATACGGCGGTCCCGCTGGCCGGTCAGCGTGCGGTGGTTCTGCTGACCGGTCAGCGGACGGGGTTAAAGGGAGCCGCCCTTGTGGGGGGCGTGGGGGGCAGTTCCCCCCGGCGCAAAAAATTGTCTTACAATTGCTTAGCCCGAAATCTTCTATTTCGAGCAAGTAGGCACCTGAGACTCCTCTATTCGAGCCACCAAAAATACCTTACTTTCGGTGCCCAAACAGGCTGAATCCGAACAAAGCTAGGGTTTTTGCAACTATTGCAAGAATCCTAATCCATATAGGTATCTCATACCATTCAATTTCAGGTTAATCTCATTAACCAATTAGTGTCCTTTCTTCATATACGTCATATGTTCATTACGAGTTCCGGTTTCATGCATCATGAATCAATCTAATTAATCATGGCCGAAAAGCAACCGGACACACAACATTATGCGATTCAACACTCAATCCCGGTTTAGGGTTTCACCAGTAGCTCTGATACCACTGTTGGGTTTTGGGAGCCAAACAGTGAAATGGGGTAAACCGGGTGTTCAAAAATTTTCATACTTAATTTTCGGTTGAGATCCCTTACTCAACTATAGAGTCGAATCACAAGACTTGAACAGTTGACGTGTTCAAGCTCTCTATGGTATCCACACGAGCCTCTCGGGATCACCACGCTTCCACCACGTCCCAGCAGATGCGTTTCTCTTGCGCTCGCAGTGCTAGCTTGCGTCCTCCAAGGAATTGCAAGAGAAGAGTGCGGCTGTCCTTTTTGGAGGCTAGGGCAAGGAGACCTGTGAATTTCCCACTAGAAGTTGTATTTATAGTGAGACTCAACTTCCAGGCCTAAGGGGTTTCAAAGCCCTAATCCAATTAGGCTTTAATTTCGGGCTTAATAATGGCTCAACTATTGGGCCCATTATTAATTCAAAATTATTGTGAAACCAAAACCCAAATTATTAGCCCATACGCTCTAATGACCCAAATAGCTCTATGTGTGCGACCCAATAGGCTCTTACCACATTGGCAATGATCATAAATCACATTTATGATCATAAGCAATGAACGGTGTCTAGCAACACATCATTGCTACCCAAGTGACAAGATTGTCAATAATTCGACTAAACCTTTATGATCATCACCAATATATGCCACTCTCCCTTTGTCCAAGATATCAAGACTAAGCATGAGACATGGAATGTGTCACTCTCGTATAGCCTATTCTTTGGTTTCTTGATTACCGAGTAGACCAACTTAAACTGATGACATTGATATCATATATCAACTCATCTGAGCATGGCCATGCATTTTTCTAAGTCTCACTCTATCAAGGGGCCCGAAGATAATACTCCCGTTACATAGGAGGGACAAATCCCATCTTGATCATACAAATCCCTCCGCATGATATGTGACATACCCAATGACCTCCTTCAAGTTCACTCAGTTACGAGCAACAAAGGAAAGTATCAAAGTATGTGACTCACATGTAGGGAACCTTGATGATCTTAGGTCGAAGGACTACATATACCATGATCACTATGAGAATCACTTATGACACTCATATAACGATCCATGTAGTGTTCTCATGGTGGGTCGGTTCAGTACACAAGTTCTCCAACTTATACCCTTATGCAGACTACATATCTCATATTAGTCTCCACATATGCTAGTCGTTATGTATTATTGCAACCCGCTCCACAATAATACTAGACTAAGAATGTTTGAGAATATCATTATTCTAGGGATACAATTATGTTTGTTAAGTTACGCAGAAACAAAAACAACAAACATAATTGTTGGATTAATGCCTTAATAAAATATCATGACTCAATGTGCAAAAATACAATCACTCATGATTGGCCTTTTGGGCACAACACTAATAGGGTGAAAGGTTAGTAACACCTAGTAGTCTAGCCTGGTCCTAGACTTGAGGCATAAATGTGGTACCTTAGTGCACCCAACTTGGCTTTGTGAAGTAGACTTGGATTATGTTATGGCCCCCTTAGTGGGAAACTTAACTGAGGGTGGCAACTTAATTTAATTCCCAGTTTAATACCTTATCTCAAGTTAACTAGGCAAGGATTAGAACTTGGACAAAGTTAACTAAGTTCTGAGAAGTTTATAGCACCAATAGAGGACATGGGCAAAAAGGTAATTTTACATCTCAAATTATTGGGCCGAGATCCAAGAGTCAAAAATGTGTTTTGAAGCATAACCTTGCTTAAAACCCAAAGATTTGATTAAGTGTTAAATATTTGACTAAAGTTTGACTTGGGTTACAATTTAGGGAAGGGGGCCTTTTGTAAGTTTTAATAAAGTTCGGTGGCTTGGTGATTTAAAATCTTTAAAAGCATGGTAAAGCTCATGTGGCTGCCAATGTTGATTTTCTTCCACCGATTCCCAAGTTGCACCTTGCCCCTACCATTTCTACTTGAATTCTTGTTCAAAATCAAGTGTTCTTGAAGGAATTTGAAGGCCCAAGGTGTATATAGGCTTTGGGCAACTTGTTTCAAGCTTGTTTCTTGGTTTTGCAAGTGTTTTCCATATTTTCTAGGTAGGTTCCTTTTTTTGGCGAGAGGTAACCTTGATTTCGTGCTTGTTTCTTGTTTATTAGATGTTTTAAGGCATGGGTTTTGGTTGCTTGGTGTTAATTTGGTGCCGTTTGCTTGGGTTTGCTTGGAACTTAGGTAGAAACTTGTGGAACTTTGTTCTTGTTGAAGAGTTGCATAATTCTTGCTTGGTAGATGAAATTGAGGTAAGGGATTTATGGTTTTAAGAATGATTAATGCTATTGGAGTGTTGTTGCTTGATGAATTCAAGTAGTTTTGGCAATAGCATTAGTTAGCGGGCAAGTTGAATTATGATGGACTAGGCTTGAATTTGAGGTTGGGATGATGTTTTAATGCATCATAGTTGTGTTGTGTGTATTTGTGGCAAGTTGTTTTACAGGTTTATGATGAGTTTAAGTATCCATTGTATGCCTTAAACTGATAGGAAGTCTCCAAAGAGGGCTAGGAAGGTGTTTTTGAGGTTCAGGACATGGGGTCCTGGCACCTTAGTGCCCAGGGTGCATTGTTCTGTTTGCAGAGCTAGGTGGTCCTAGTGCCTAGGCCCCAGAGACACTTTTCCTGGTACTTAGGGTCCAGAACCATTTTTCAGCAAAATTCAGTTTTTTAAAAGAGGATCTGGGGGAGGGCAAGGATGGTTGTAGGCGTTCCTGAGGGTTGAAATGGTACAATGGCACTCTGGAACATCCAAAAATCACTCTCATGATCTAGGGTTTTCTCATAGTTTTGTAAATGGTAGTTATACATCATGGGAAAACTAGTTAATAGGCCATAATAAAAACATCATTAGATGAGGTGGAAGGTTTAGCACCATCAAGACCTTAGTTGTACCTTTGGGTTCAAGGCCTTGATGAGGAAACCTTAGTACACCTAGTGGGTTTTTTGGGACCTAAGAAATATCAGTCCTACCATAGTGCCTCTGTACAACATAAGAGCGGTTTAACTAGTAATGAACTTTACTAGTTAGGCTAGTAAGCAATGCTTGCTAGTAGACAAGGCTTTGCCTTGTAGTTCAAGGACTAGTTAGAGGACAAGTCCTAAGGGATTGAAACGTATGCACATAGGTTTAGCCTTATCCTGTATGAGCTCATAGCAGATTACATATGATAATATATGTGTTGTCCTTAGAATTTTTCTTACAGGTGAAGATCCCTTATTTAGAATTACAAATTCTAATGCCCTTATCTTATGTTGTGCAGATTCTGACTATGTTGAGCCTAATAACCATTGAGGGTTGTTGTGGTAGTCTTTTGTTGCAGCTATATTGTTATGGGAAGCTTTATGATTCTAGTTTTGTTAGTTACTTGTCGGTGAAGTAATAGTACTAACTACAATAATTTCTTGGCCGCAGAGGCTAGTAGCACGTGGATAGACTTTTGTGACTCACCTCTGGGACGCATCTCCAAGGTGGGAGTTAGTTAGAAGGATCTCAGTAGAGGCTTATATATGTTTATGCCTAGTTGCCTCCCATGTCTATGTTTGATGCTTTAGACTCTGGGGTTGCTCTTGGGTGAAGGACATTAGTATACTTTTGTTGAATGTCCTCACATGGTTATTATGTGTAGTAATGATAATACAAATGTTGATTGTGTGTTCTTTGACCATTTGAACTTAATTTCTATGAAAAATGCCTTGGCCAAGGGAATGTTTTATGGTTTCCATGTACTCAATTCAAAGCCAAATGAGCATGCATCTTGCATTTTCTAGGTTAATAAACTAGTTTCATGAAGTTTTAATTCATGCACATATATAGTTAGCCAATTGCAACCACCATGAGATCCATTCTCATTGGCTTCCTAGGTAGGGCTGAGGGTGGCCATGTTAGTTTGGTATTAGAGCACAATTCATAGACATTAGAGGCTAGGATTGAGATCTAGTTTAAAGTCCATGTGCTAGGATAGTTAGTACTAACCAACACCTGTGGAATGTTGTGTGGCTTTGGTTTCAGGTTGCTATGGTTGAGACAAGGTCAGGAGCTTTGACAAGAGCTAGGGAACTTGGTGAAGGTTCTAGTGATCTGGTTGTGGCAAAGTTGGATGCAATATCCAATGTGCTTCAAGAGATGAACACCATCCTAAAAGAATTATTTCCAGACCAAGAACATCGAGGAGCTACTCAGGAAGGAAATGAACAAGGGAATGACCCACCCCAGGGTCAAGAAAGGCATGCTGACCACCGGCAAGTGCCTAGGGCCTGTGAGAGGCGTGACCATACTTATGAGTATGAAGAGGAGTAGGAAGTTATGGAGGCTCCAAGGAGAGGAGAAACTCCATATCAAATGAGATTGCTCTAGAAATTCAAGATGGTTGACCCATCAAGCTTTGATAGGTTAGGCAACACCGACAAGGTAGAGGATTGGTTGAATAGGATGAATTGACTTTTTACTTGTGGAGTTTATGAGTCGAAGTAAAGAATGGCCTTAGTACTTTTCTTTTTGAAAGAGAGGGCTAGCTTATGGTGGGATTAAGTTCTAGAAATGCTAAAGGAAAACAATTGCACTCGACCAGAGCACAAAAAAAAGGTGCTCAAGTGGTCAGACTTTGAGAGGAAGTTCTGACAAGAATATATCAGTGAAGTTGCACAAGATCAGAAGAGGATTCTATTTGAAAACCTGGTTCAAGGAGAGATGTCTGTGAAGGAGTATGAGCAACGCTACAATTCGCTCATTTGGTATGCTCCATACATGGCTGGAAATGATGAGCTCAAGGCCAAGAAATTCCTCCAAGGCCTTAAGCCTGTGCTTCGAAGATACATGGCAACAGTGGACATTCAAAGCTATCACTAAATGGTTGAAAAAGCATTAGCTCTTGAGAGGGAGTTTGAGGACTCAAGGATTCAAAGTAAGAAGGTGAAGGTTGGGCCATCCAACCTAGGAAAGGGTGCTGGAAAATGTCTAATGGAGGGAAAGGTAGTTGAGACTTAATGGTCGGCCAAGAGGAAGAAAAAGGGCTTATGCCTCAGGTGTAGGAGATTTCATGGCTCTAATCCATGTGCTTTGGGGACTAATATTTGCAACAACTATGGACAGAGTGGTCATTGGGCAAAGGAATGCTCTTGGGCTCGACCCTTACCGGGTCTGCCTAAGAACCTGCCCCTTACACCCCTTGCCATAGGAAATCAACCTGGTATGGCCATAGCAGCAGTTGAGCCGAGGGTTCTCACGTTGGTTAGTAAAGTGACCAGAGAGCCAGCCGCCATTCGAGGTAACTTTACATTTCAGAATGGTGGTGTTAGAGTACTATTTGATACTGGTGCTACTCTTTCTGTGATATCGTCTACCTTGGTAGATAGATTAAAATTGTAGTGTGATATCTCCAATGAGTTGAAACTCATTAGAACTGCAGGGAGGTGTTCTATTGTGACCAATGAGTTGGTTATTAGGTATCCCTTACAGTTAGGCAACCATGACTTTGCTTGTGAATTATGGGTTATAAAATTGAGGTCATAATCTAGTGTTGGGAATGAATTGGCTAAGTAAGCATAAGGCACAAATTGATTGTTCTAATCACTTAATTGATGTTACTGATGCTCAGGGAGCTGGAGTGACTTGCACAGGAGGCTTAGCAACTAGTGCTAGAAGTTTGCACCTTAGACTTATGGTCTCCATCTCCATAGTCGATGAAGGAGTGTATTATACCTTGAATGGGGTGGCATGAGAAGATGAACATAAGGAAGTTCCTATAGCTAATCAATTTCCTGAGGTGTTCCTAGCAGATTTGCTTGGGTTACCACCCAAGTAGGACATTGAGTTTTTCATTCACCTTCAGCCTGGAGCAAAACCAATTTCAATACCTCATTACCGAATGTCATCTCTTGAGATGGATGAGCCGAAGAAGAAGTTAGAAGAACTACTAGAGACAGGCTTTATAAGGCTCAGTGTGTCACTGTAGGGAGCCCCGGTATTGTTTGTAAAGAAGAAGGATGGAACTTTAAGACTATGCATCAATTATAGAAAGTTGAACATAGTGACAGTAAAAATAAGTATCCGCTTCCTAGGATCGATGATCTGTTTAATAGACTAAGGGGAGCAAAGGTGTTCTCTAGGATTGACCTCTGGTCTGGATACTTCCAGATTAGGGTTAAGGAGGAAGATATCCTAAAAACCGCCTTCAGGATAAGATATGGGCACTATGAGTATACACTTATGCTGTTTGGTGTGACCAATACCCCGACAGTATTCATGGAAGCCATGAATAGGATCTTCAGACCGTTCTTAGATCAATTTGTTGAAGTGCTCATTGACGATATCTTGGTATACTCGTAGTCTGCCCAGGAGCATGAGGAACACCTTTGGACAGTTTTGCAAGTGTTGAAGGATGATCAGTACTATGCAAAGTTGTCCAAGTGTGAGTTTTGGTCGGAGAGGATATAGTTTTTGGTACACATCATTAGTCCCCAAGGGTTGTCGGTTGACCTCGAGAATGGTTAGGTAGTAGTCAAGTGGAAGAGGCCGACTACAGTTACTGAGGTACAAAGCTTCTTGGGCTTAGAAGGCTACTATAGAGGTTCATAGATAAATTTTCTATGATAGCAACACCATTGACAGCCTTGACCAAGAAAGCTCAGAAGTTTGATTGGACACCGAAGTGTGAGGAGGCCTACTTGGAGTTGAAGAAGAGGTTGACAAACGCACCGATACTCATTCTGCAAGACTCGAATAAGGCTTTTACAATGCACACAGATGCATTAGGTTCTAGTCTGGGGTGTGTATTAATGCAGGAAAATCAGGTGATCGCTTATGGCTTAAGGCAGTTGAGGCCTAATGAGTTGAACTACCTAGTTCATGACCTTGAGCTAGTGACAGTAGTCTTCGCTCTTAAGCTTTGGAGGCATTACTAGATGGGGAGATCATTCAGGATTTTCAGCAACCATAAGAGTTTGAAATACTTGTTCACTCAGAAGGAGTTGAACATAAGGCAACATCATAATGAATACATAAAGGATTATGATTGCTTAATTGAGTACTGCACGGGGAAATAAAATATGGTGGTAGATGCTCTTAGTTGGAAGTACAGGGGAGTGGTCCTACCTAAGGATCAGGCTATAAGTTCCTCAGGAAGAACATTGGGGCATTGTTTCTCCACCTTTAATGAGTTTAGCATGACCAAGAAAGGTCCCTAGTCTACACTTTGGAGATTCAGTCAGCCTGGTTGGCTAAGCTCAAGGAGGCTTAAAGTAAGGATCCATTGTTGACAAAGATTTCAGGGAAGAGAAGTTTGGTATTGTAAGAAAGGTATTTCAGTACAAAGATGGAATACTACACCATGGAGATCAACTTTATGTGCCGAATGTAGATGGGCTTAGGTAGCAAGTCTTACATGAGGCACATAGTAGTAGACTAAGTATTCATCCTACTATTAGTAAGATGTACCATGACATAAGGATACACTTTTGGTGGTCGGGACTCAAGAGGGATGTAGCTGGACACGTAGCTAAATGTTTGAAATGCCAAATGGTAAAAGCTGAGCATCAGAAGCCAGCAGGTACTCTCCAAAGTTTGCCTCTCCCAAAAAGGAAGAGGGGACCATCAAAATGGATTTCCTAGTGGGGTTACCAAATACCTAGAATCAGCATGATGCAATATGGTTAGTGGTCAATAGGTTGACTAAATCGGGCACTTCATTGCCATAAAAATTACCTATATGTTGGAGAGGTTAGCTCAGTTGTCTATTAAGGAGATCATAAGGTTGGATAGTATACCAGATCAGATCATATCTGATAGGGATCCCCAGTTTATATTGAGATTTTGAAATGCTTTCCAAGAGGTGTTAGGAAGTAAGGTTAGTCTTAGTACTGCTTTTCATCCTCAGACTAACGGGCAGTCTGAGAGAGTGATACAAACCTTAGAGGACATGTTACGTATATGTGCCATAGACTTTAGAGGTGATTGGGATCAACACTTACCGGTCATTGAGTTTACTTACAATAATAGTCATCAAACTGTTATAGGTATGGCACCATACGAGGCTTTGTATGGTAGGTGATGCATGACACCCCATTGTTGGGCTGACCCTACAGATAGGTAGTCGTTGGTCCTGAGATCATAGCTGACACTACGGCTAAGATTAGATTAATCTAGAAATGGATTAAAGATGAAAATGGCCGGCAAACTAAGTATGTAAATTTGAGGAGACAAGATTTATGTTTTGAAGTAGGTGATAAAGTAGTTCTCAAAGTATCTCCTATGAAAGGAGTAGCCCGATTTGGGTAGAGGGGTAAGTTGGCCCCTAGGTATATTGGGCCCTATGAGATCCTGGAGAAAGTAGGGAAAGTTGCATATCAATTGGCATTACCACCCAACTTGTCCTAATTGCACAATGTGTTTCACGTTAGTCTTCTAAGAAAGTGCATATTTGATTCAGGACAAGTAATTAACCCATCGGTAGTTCCCATCCATGAGGACTTGACCTATGAGGAGAGGCTGGTTAAGATCCTTGACATGTAAGTTAAGACACTCCAAACCAAGTGGATTCCAATGGTTAAGATCCTTTGGTCAAACCATAGTGAAGAGGAAGCTGCTTGGGAAACAGAGCAGGATATGTTGAAAAGGTATCCTAGTAAATTTCTTTAGTTGCAGCGGAATTTGGAGGGCCAAATTCCAAAAGGAGGGGAGAATCTTATGGCCCCCCTAGTGGGAAACTCAACTGAGGGTGGTAAATTAATTTAATTCCTAGTTTAATATCATATCTCAAGTTAACTAGGCAAGGACTAATAAGTTAGACAAAGTTAACTAAGTTTCGACTAGTTTATGGCACCAAAAGAGGATAGGGGAAAAATGGTAATTTTGCATCCCAAGTTATCGGGCCGGGACTTGAAAGTCAAAAATATGTTTTGAAGCATAAACCTTGCTTAAAAACCAAAGATTTGCTTAAGTATTAAAGATTTGACTCAACTTTGACTTGGGTTACAATTTAGGGAAATGGGCTTTTTGTAAGTTTTAATAAAGTTTGGTGGCTTGGTGATTTAAAATCTTTAAAAAATTGGTAAAGCTCATGTGGCTGCCATTGTTTATCTTATTCCTCCCATTTCCAAGTTTTACCTTTTCCCTACCATTTCTACTTGAATTCTTGTTCAAAATCAAGTGTTCTTGAAGGAATTTGAAGGCCCAAGGTGTATATAAGCTTTGGGCAACTTGTTTCAAGCTTGTTTCTTGGTTTTGGAAGTGTTTTCCATATTTTCCAACTAGGTTCCTATTTTTTGCAAGAGGTAACCTTGATTTCTTTCTTGTTTCTTGTTTCTTAGATGTTTTAAGGCATGGGTTTTGTTTGCTTGGTGTTAATTTGGTGCCATTTGCTTGGAACTTAGGTAGAAACTTGTGGAACTTTGTTCTTGTTGAAGAGTTGCATAATTGTTGCTTGCTAGATGAAATTGAGGTAAGGGATTCATGGTTTTAAGCATGATTAATGCTATTGCAGTGTTGTTGCTTGATGAATTCAAGTAGTTTTGGCAACAGCATTAGTTAGCGGGCAAGTTGATTTATGGTGGACTAGGCTTGAATTTGAGGTTGGGATGATGTTTTAATGCATCGTAGTTGTGTTGTGATGGTGTATTTGTGGCCTATGCAAGTTGTTTTATAGGTTTATGATGAGTTTAAGCATCCATTGTATGCCTTAAACTCATAGGAAGTCTCCAAAGATGCTTAGGAGGCTGTTTTTGAGGTTTAGGACACGGGGTTGCGGTGCCTTAGCACTTAGGGTGTATTTTTCTGTCTGTAGAGCAAGGTGGTCCTGGTGCCTGGGTCCTAGAGACACCCTTCTAGGTGTTTAGGCCCCAGAGCCATTTTTCAGCAAAATTTAGCTTTTAAAAGAGGATCCCGGGGGGAGGGGGGGCAGGGATGATCCTAGGGGTGCCGAAGGGTTGAAATGGTACAATGGCATTCTGGAACATCCAAAAATCTCTCTCATGTTCTAGGGTTTTCTCATAGTTTTGTAAATGGTAGTTATACCTCATGGGAAAACTAGTTAATAGGCCATAACAAATACACCATTAGATGAGGTGGAAGGTTTAGCATCATCAAGACCTTAGTTGTTCCTTTGGGTTCAAGGCCTTAATGAGGAAACCTTAGTACACCTAGTGGGTTCTTTGAGACCTAGGAAACATTAGTCCTACCATAGTGCACTTGTACAAGAGAGGTTCAACTAGTAATGAACTTCACTAGTAAGGCTAGTAAGCAATGATTGCTAGTAGACAGGGCTTGGCCTTGTAGTTCAAGGACTAGGTGGAGGAGAAGTCCCAAGGGACTAAGACAATGCGCATAGGTTTAGCCTCACACTGTATGAGCTCACAACATATTACATATGGTAATATATGTGTTGTCCTTAGCATTTTTCTTGTAGGTGAAGATCCCTTACTGAGAATTACAAATTCTCACTCCCTTATCTTATGATGTGCAAATTTTGACCTTGTTGAGCCCGATAACCACTGAGGGTTGTCATGGTAGTCTTTTGTTGTAGGTATATTGTTATGGGAATCTTTATGATTTTAGTTTTCTTAGTTACTTGTCAGTGAAGTAACAGTACTAATTACAACATTTTCTTGGCCGCAGCGGCTAGTAGCAAGTGGATAGGCTTTTGTGACTCGCCACTAGGACTCATCTCCCAGGTGAGAGTTAGTTAGGAGGATCTCAGTAGAGGCTTGTATATGTTTATGCCTAGTTGCCTCCCGTGTCTATGTTTGGAGCTTTAGACTTTAGGGTTGCTCTTGAGTGAATGACATTAGTCTACTTTTGTTGAATGCCCTCACATGGTTATTATGTGTAGTAATGATAATACAAATGTTGATTGTGTGTGCTTTGACTATTTGAACTTAATTTCTATGAAAAGTGCCTTGGCCAAGGGAATGTTTTATGGTTTCCATGTACTCAAGTCAAAGCCAAATGAGCATGCATCTTGCATTTTCTAGGTTAATCAACTAGTTTCATGAAGTTTTAATTCTCGCACATATATAGCTAGCCAATTGCAACCACTGTGAGATCTATTGTCACAAGCTTCCTCGGTAGGGCCGAGGGCGGCCATGTCAGATTACTCCTACACATAGTATTCAGGTGGAGGTTATTACGTGATTAGGTGACAATCTAGCATAGTAGGCAAGTTAAGGCTTGCTAGAGTGAGTTCAAGGCTAGAACTCGCTAGGAAATGACTAAGATTCAGAAAGGTCCCAAAGGACACGAGCATATGTGCATGTATTAGGCCTTAGACTGTAATGAGCTTGCGGTAGATTTATGACATTTATTGCCTAGTGTCCTCTAGTGTTTTATTTTACTGGTACCCTCGATGACCCTTTACTAGGAATCTGTGATTCTTACCCCTTAGTTTATGTGTGCAGGTTTAGAGCGTTTGGCCAACAACCCGGGCTTGGTTTTTGAGCTAGTTGAGCAGGTATGAGTTTTACTTGCTAGTTTGCATCTTTGAGTTTATTGGTTGTTGAGTACTAACTATGTTGGATTGACCTTAAGTAGTGATCTTGGAGCACAAGGGGAGATCGAGGCTAAAGGCACTTGAAAAGCTCAAGTGGTTAGCCTAGTTTGGTCATCTCAGTAGGTAATGCTTAAGTGTTTAATTGGACTAGATGCCTCTAGCAACATTGGTTAGTTTTATGTTTTGGTTTGTGATTCATGCACATAACTGAATAATGTACATAGGGTTAATGCTTGTAGAAAATGTGTTTATGGCTTTGGCTAGTTTTATAATTGTTTTTAAGTGCAAATCTGCCACTATTTTGATTGTTTTAATTTATGTTTAAATTTCCACGCCAAAGTGAATCATGCATTATTTAATGCTAGTATCTAGGTTAGTAAGCTTAGGTCACGTGCATTAATTTTTATTACAAGCATAGAAACCAACAATTACAAACCAAAACCCAGGAATTCCACGGATTCCTAGCGATCTTGGATAGTGTAGGCAGCCACAGGTGGCCTAGTGTTGCGTCAGTTGGTATCAGAGCCATGGTTGTCTAAAGGCATTGGTAACTAGGATAGTAGTGGACCCTTGTGCGAGAACATAGTTTGTGCTAACTACCATGACTTCCTGATTGTATATTTCCTCTATTGTCCTCATCGACATCCTCTACGCACTCTCCCTTTGGCTTTTAAACTCTGCTGGAATAGACCTTGTAGATGAAGGACAAACACATAGCATGGCTCTCCGACGTCATTGAGTATAGCTACTGAACTCCACCCTCCAAATTCATCTTATCAAGTGGCTAATTCCACCTCTATCGATGGTTTCCTTCAAGAAGGTAAATAGCTAGAGCACAGGCCAAAACTCTCCCTCAACAAAGCCAAACAAATGCCCCTCATCGACTTGTAGCCCTTCATCGATTCCCCTAAAAACCATACTTAAATTGATGCTATCATTTTAGAGTTTTACCATTTTGAGTGCTTAAACACTATGACCAAATTTAGTGAGCTTAAGTCCCAGGCAATGTATGTTCTGTAGGCCAAGCAGAACACACACACTATATTGGTCCAAGTAGCCCTCTTTATGCAAATATGTGCATATTGGTCCAACTATCAGACACATATTAACATACTAATACATTTTTTAGTGTAGGCAGTAACCAAAACTACATTTTAGGCTAATATGACATTCCTGGAAAGTTCCATATACATATACAAATTACATGCACACATAGTGCACTTTAGTGCTCATTCAAGTGTCCAAACTTTCACATTATGTCCAACTCAAAATCTACCCATGTCCTCCTATTCCCTAAATGTTTTAAAGCCTTTTCTATACTTAAAAATTCATAGGGAATAGGTTTGAGACATTAAATCCATCTAGGATTGCAGTTATGAATTTTACACTCAACCAGGTAGAAATGACCATATAAATAGTACACAACAATATCAACCAACTTTGGCAGTCCATAAGTCAGGCTACAGGGCACCAAATGTAGTGATTCAAAATTCAAATTATTCATCTTGAAGTGTTCTAAGTGTGGTAAAAAATTTATAGCCAAACTCATTATGTACAATAATTTATTGTAGTTAGGGTACAAGGTACCAAACTTTTGCCACTACTGACCATTATGCCCATACAAAATTTCATAATATTCATACAGTTCATTTCTAGGTACAAAACCTACTTGGTAGGGTCCATATATGTCTTAGAAATATGGGAAAATCATTCCCCTGAATTTAGAGCCCTTCTAACCATTATTTATAAAAATTCCATCAAAACTGCAAATAAGCACCATATGGATAGCGTTGTACATACACTTCAACTACACTTCATTGGTCCATATATCATTCATACACTATGCATACAACACTACCAGCTTATTTACATGTATTTATGCACTACACACATGCCATAACTTAGTTGACACATACATTAAGCTTCTTGGAGAACTTTTAAAGCACTAAGTGCTCCAGAAACTTGATATGACTAGTTGATGTGTAAGGCAGAAAGTACCATTATGAAAAATAGCTATTGTGCTCCAAAAAATAATGAAACATTCCAGTTCATAACTTGACATATGGAAGTTCATTTTCCTAAAATTTCACTAAAAACTCAAATTAAAGTGTTAGTTTGAATGCTCCATTTCAGGTGTTCCTGAAAATGTACAGAAAGGGGGTAAGCTTCTTTGAAGAAACTTAGTAAGGGCATATCATTAGAGCATGATTTTCCAAAACCAAACATGAAATCCAAAGACACTAAACACAAAAACACAGCACATATACACAGATATAGCCATCAAAATGCACAAAGAATCATAGCAACAAACATATGTAATGCTGGCAGCAATAACACATTAGGGTCAATCCATAAAAATTCACATAATCAATATGTGATCACTATGGCAGCCCTTTTCAAGCTAAAGCTTGGTCTTAGGAGGTCATTAGGTCTTAGTTAGTACTAACTTGGGCTTTAGAAACCTTTTCATATGTTGCCATCTTTGTGCATGAAAAACTGTAAGGTTGAAACCTTGTTCATGCACTCCCCCTTAACCTATACTTGGTTCATAGAGCTTTTTGGTCTTTTCTAAGCATAGTCTTAGCTCCATGGAAGTTTGATCTGTTGGGTTTCGGGAGCCAAACAATGCAGCGGAATTTAACCGAAACCCTCCAGGATCCAAGTGCAACGGAGTAAACCGGGTGTTCAAAAATTTTCATACCTAATTTTCGGTTGAGATCTCTCACTCAACTGTAGAGTCGAATCACAAAACCTAAATAGTTGACGTGTTCAAGCTCTCTATGGTATCCACACGAGCCTCTCGGGATCACCACGCATCCACCACGTCTCGACAGATGCGTTTCTCTTGCGCTCACAGTGCTAGCTTGCGTCCTCCAAGGAATTGCAAGAGAAGAGTGCGACTGTCTTTTTGGGAGGCTAGGGCAAGGAGACCTGCGAATTTCTCACTTAAAAGTTGTATTTATAGTGAGACTCAACTTCCAGGCCTAATGGGTTTCAAAGCCCTAATCCAATTAGGATTTAATTTCGGGCTTAATAATGGCTCAACTCTTGGGCCCATTATTAATACGAAATTAAAGTGAAACCATAACCCAAATAATTAGCCCATGCACTCTAATGATCCAAATTGCTCTATGTGTGCGACCCAATAGGCTCTTATCACGTTGGCAATGATCATAAATCACATTTATGATCATAAGCAATGAGCGGTGTCTAGCAACACATCATTGCTACCCAAGTGACAAGATTGTCGATGATTCGACTAAACCTTTATGATCATCACCGATATATGCCATTGTCCCTTTGTCCAAGATATCAAGACTAAGCACGAGACATGGAATGTGTCACTCTCGTATAGCCCAATCTTTGGTTTCTTGATTACCGAGTAGACCAACTTAAACTGATGACATTGATATCGTATATCAACTCATCCGAGCATGGCCATGCATTTTCTAAGTCTCACTCTATCAAGGGGCCCGAAGATATCACTCCCGTTACATAGGAGGGACAAATCCCATCTTGATCATACAAATCCCTCCGCATGATATGTGACATACCCAATGACCTCCTTCAAGTTCACTCAGTTACGAGCAACAAAGGAAAGTATCAAAGTATGTGACTCACATGTAGGGAACCTTGATGATCTTAGGTCGAAGGACTACATATACCATGATCACTATGAGAATCACTTATGACACTCATATAACGATCCATGTAGTGTTCTCATGGTGGGTCGGTCCAGTACACAAGTTCTCCAACTTGTACCCATATGTAGACTACATATCTCATATTAGTCTCCACATATGCTAGTCATTATGTATTATTGCAACCCGCTCCACAATAATACTAGACCAGGGACGTTTAAGAATATCATTATTCTAGGGTTACAATTATGTTTGTTAAGTTACGCAGAAACAAAACAACAAACATAATTGCTGGATTAATGCCTTAATAAAATATCATGACTCAATGTGCAAAAATACAATCATCTCATGATTGGCTTTTGGGCACAACACTAACAATCTCCCACTTGCACTAAAAGCCAATCATCCATGTATCTAATACCGATGGACCTAGAATGGCTATCATGCTTCTGCTGCGTAAGGGGCTTTGTCAGTGGATCAGCAATGTTGCTGTCTGTCGAAGTCCTGCATATCCTTACATCACCCCTCTCGATGATCTCCCTGATGAGATGATAGCGTCGGAGTATGTGTTTGGATCGCTGGTGAGATCGAGGTTCCTTAGCCTGTGCGATTGCTCCATTGTTGTCACAATAGAGCTCTATCGGGTCGGCAATGCTTGGAACCACTCCAAGTTCAGTGATGAACTTCTTGATCCAAATTGCCTCCTTCGCAGCATCAGAGGCGGCAATGTACTCAGATTCTGTTGTAGAGTCAGCTACTGTCTCTTGCTTTGAACTCTTCCAGCTCACAGCACCACCACCAATACAAAACACATAACCAGATTGCGATCTAAAATCATCCTTATCGGATTGGAAGCTTGCATCGGTGTAACCCCTTACAACGAGCTCATCTTCACCTCCAAAGACCAAGAATGCATCCTTAGTCCTTTGTAAGTACTTAAGGATGTTCTTAACAGCTGTCCAGTGACTCTCACCGGGGTTCGATTGGTACCTACTCGTCATGCTTAAGGCATATGAGACATCAGGATGAGTACATATCATGGCATACATGATAGATCCAATTGCTGAAGCATATGGAATCTTACTCATGCGCTCTCTCTCCTTGGGTGTACTCGGACACTAGAGATCTCATGTACAATCCTCATGTTATACCATCTGACATGGATGCAGTTTTGACATCCAACCTCATTAGCACCTTGTCAATGTATGTACTTTGACTTAGGCCAAGAAGCTTTCTAGATCTATCTCTATAGATCCTGATGCCTAAAGTTTCATAGGCTGCTTCAGTGACAAGAATTGCTTTTCATTTTTGAATAAAACCATCCTCAAGTAGCTTCATTTAGGAAAACATTTCCCTTTGCCAAGTCTTCACAAACTGTAGCAATAGCAAACAATGTCATTCCGGATGAACTGTAAAAAGTCATCTACATACAACACCAAGAAGACAATAGCGCTCCCATTGGGTTTTACCCCTTCAGGTGGGTCAACCAAAGTCCATACTTGGTTTTCATACATGGATTCCATCTCGGATTTCATGGCCACTAGCCACTTCTCAGAGTCAGGCCCCGACATAGCTTGTTGGTAGGTTGTGGGCTCATCCTGATCCATGAGCATCACATCACCAGTGTGAGTCATGAGAAATCCATATCTCTCAGGCTCACGCCGAATCCTACCAGACCTACGTGGGCTCTGTGCTACAGGAACAGACTCTTGAACCACAACATCTTGTGGTGTCTGTTCAGGTTCCATTTCAGGTTCGATGTCTCCTTGTTGTTCTTGAATTTCTTCAAGTTCTACTTTCCTCCCACTAGTTTCTTTAGAGATAAACTCTTTCTCTAAAAAGACACCAGTTCGAGCAACAAACACTTTTTGCTCAGAAGGATTGTAGAAATAGTAACCCTTTGTTTCTTTGGGATACCCAACAAAAAGGCATTTTTGAGATTTGGGCCCTAGTTTGTCAGAGGATTGACGTTTCACATAAGCGTCACAGCCCCAAATCTTCATAAAAGACAAATTGGGATGCCTCCCACTCCATATCTCATATGGTGTCTTTTGAACCGATTTAGATGGAACTCGGTTTAGTGTAAAAGCGGCTGTCTCTAGAGCATGTCCCCAAAAGGAGTTTGGAAGGTCAGCTTGACTCATCATAGAGCGAACCATGTCTAACAGAGTTCGATTTCTCCTTTCAGATACACCATTCCATTGAGGTGTACCTGGTGGAGTGAGTTGTGATACTATACCACACTCCTTCAGATAGTCAAGGAATTCTCGATCCAAGTACTCTCCACCTCGATCTGATCGAAGCACTTTGATACTCTTCCCGAGTTGATTCTCTACTTCATTCTTGAATTCTTTGAACTTTTCAAAGGATTCTGACTTGTGTCTCATGAGATACACATAGCCATATCTGCTGAAGTCATCAGTGAAAGTAATGAAGTATTGGAAACCTCCTCTAGCTTGTGTAGACATAGGGCCACATACATCACTATGTATGAGTCCTAGTAAGTCATTAGCCCTTTCACTTTGCCCTGTGAATGGGGCTTTGGTCATCTTGCCCAACAAACATGACTCACATGTCTCATATGATTCAAAATCAAATGAGTCCAAGAGTCCATCCTTATGGAGCTTGGATATGCGGGTCTCATTTATATGGCCCAAGCGACAGTGCCAGAGATAGGTCGGGTTCGAATCATTTAATCTGACCTTCTTGGTATTCACATTATAGATTGGATCTTCGAGGTCTAGAACATACAACCCATTGCTAAGTTGAGCACTACCATAAAAGATTTCATTCAAATAAATAGAACAACATTTGTCCTTTATTATAAATGAAAAACCTTTCTTGTCCAAACAAGAAACAGAAATCAAATTTCTACTAATAGTAGGCACAAAGTAGCAGTTGTCTAATTCTAAAACTAATCCACTAGGTAAAGTGAGAACATAAGTCCCTACGGCTAAGGCAGCAACCCTTGCTCCATTTCCAACACGTAGGTCCACTTCACCTCGGGCCAATCTTCTACTTCTACTTAGATCCTGCACATTTGCACAAATGTGAGATCCACATCTAGTATCCAATACCCAAGATGAGGAAGTAGAAAAGTTAGCCTCTATAACAAAAATACCTGAAGTGGAAGTCTTACTTCCCTTTTCCTTAGCAAGTTCTTCAAGATAGAGCTTGCAATTGCGCTTCCAGTGTCCAGGTTGCTTACAATGGAAGCACTCCCCTTCCTTTGCCACACCACCCTTTGGTTTCAGTGCAGCTGAAGAAGAATTAGCATTGGACTTTCCATTAGCTTTATCCTTCTTCTTGTTGGCTTTTCCTTTTCCCTTGCCCTTTTGAACCATCAAAATGGGCTTAGCCTTCTTAAGGTTTTGCTCAGCAGTTCTCAACATGTTGAGCAATTCAGGGAGGGACTTGTCAAGGTCGTTCATGTTATAGTTCATGATGAACTGACTGTAGCTTTCAGGCAACGATTGCAAGACTACATCAATAGCCAACTCTTTCTGAAGAGCAAATCCCAAATTCTCAAGATTCTCAATGTACCCAATCATCTTGAGCACATGAGGACCCACGGGACTTCCCTCAGACATCTTGCACTGAAACAATGCCTTAGAGGTCTCAAACCTCTCATGCCTAGCTTGCTCTTGGAAAAGCATTTTGAGATGTTCGATCATATCGAACGCCCCCATGTTCTCATGTTGCTTCTGAAGCTCAGATTCCATGGTAATAAGCATGAGGCATGCAACATCCAAAGCATCATCAGAATGCCTCTTGTGAGCATCCCTTTCAGCTCTTGGAGCAGTGGCAGCAGGCTCATTCGGAATGGGCTGCTCTAGGACATAAGCCTTTCTCTCTTGCTTGAGGACTATCCTCAAGTTTCGGTACCATTTGAGAAAGTTGGTCCCATTCAGTTTTTCCTTCTCAAGGATCGATCGCAACGAAAGTGTCGATGTGTTTTGTGCCATGGTTATCTACAACAGTAAATATGCAGTGTAAGAGTCATGTATTTTAATTCATTTAATAAGGACTTTTATTAAACGATACTCCCACTATTTTCCTCAAAATAATAACCCTCGATATTATTTCGGAACACCTCGGCGCTAAGGTATTCTAGTGGGCCAAGATCCATATTTGACCACAACCTGAGTCAGCTTTGGCTTTTCTCTCAAGTTACAGCTATTTAGGTAGGCAACTCCTTGCCAATTGCATCTTATGCAACTCTTGGATAGTTGGGTGAACAACACTTGTCCAAGCTCATCTCATGAACTTAAGCCCAACTCTATGCCTCTAAGTCCCTAATCCTATTAGGATGACTTAGTTAAGTCGGACCCAAAGTTAGCAATTTGGATATCACTATTATCCCATCGCGCCTTACCAAGATGAACATAGGTGCTTTGCTTTGGCAAACCCACCTAATGTTGATCAAAGTCTTGACGAGTGCCAACATTTGGAAGGCATCACATTTAATGACTTAATATTTGTTTGAGGGATTTTTTCTTTTGATCTCACCAATTTGTTATCTCCGGTTGTTTTATACATGCATCACATACAAATATAAAACATGCATCTCATGCTTACAAGAAAATAAATGTGACATGGTTATAGCCCAAACTATGCGATATTCTCAAGCCAATGAGAATATCATAAAAGCCTAAGAAAAGAAAAGAGTCTTCACAAGCTCCTTCTCTTCCTTTCTTGGTTGCCCTTTTGTTGTCACCTCCTTGGACATACCACCTTGGATGATCCTTGGACATACCACCTTGGATGATCCCATAATGCACCATTACATCAATAATAGAAACCTCGAGTTACATTCGAGGGGAGTAAGGTGAGAAGAGAATGTACAATGAGAGTGATAAGAAAAGGCACGACTCGCAGGCCGTATTTACAAGTACAACCAATCAAGGGCTATAACCATGCACCATGCTTCAAACACCAATCAGCATATCATGTCAAATCTCATTCAACAAAGATGCATGCCAATTTTCACGCGTTGATTAACCAGTTTTTATTTATGTGGCGCTTCGTATACGGCGGTCCCGCTGGCCGGTCAGCGGGCGGTGGTTCCGCTGACCGGTCAGCGGACGGGGTCAAGGGGAGCCGCCCTTGCGGGGGGCGTGGGGGGCAGCGCCCCCCGGCGCAAAAAATTGTCTTACAATTGCTTAGCCCGAAATCTTCTATTTTGGCAGAGACCAAGTAGGCACCCGAGACTCCTCCATTCGAGCCACCAAAAATACCTTACTTTCGGTGCCCGAACAGGCCGAATCCGAACAAAGCTAGGGTTTTTGCAACTATTGCAAGAATCCTAATCCATATAGGTATCTCATACCATTCAATTTGAGATTAATCTCATTAACCAATTTGTGTCGTTTCTTCATATATCTCATATGTTCATTACGAATTCCGGTTTCATGCATCATGAATCAATCTAATTAATCATGGCCGAAAAGCAACCGAACACATAGCATCATGCGATTCAACACTCAATCCCGATTTAGGGTTTCACCAGTAGCTCTGATACCACTGTTGGGTTTCGGGAGCCAAACAGTGCAGCGGAATTTAACCGAAACCCTCCAGGATCCAAGTGAAACGGGGTAAACCGGGTGTTCAAAAATTTTCATACCTAATTTTCGGTTGAGATCTCTCACTCAACTGTAGAGTCGAATCACAAAACCTGAACAGTTGACGTGTTCAAGCTCTCTATGGTATCCACACGAGCCTCTCGGGATCACCACGCTTCCACCACGTCCCGGCAGATGCGTTTCTCTTGCGCTCGCAGTGCTAGCTTGCGTCCTCCAAGGAATTGCAAGAGAAGAGTGTGGCTGTCCTTTTTGGAGGCTAGGGCAAGGAGACCTGCGAATTTCTCACTTAAAAGTTGTATTTATAGTGAGACTCAACTTCCAGGCCTAATGGGTTTCAAAGCCCTAATCCAATTAGGATTTAATTTCGGGCTTAATAATGGCTCAACTCTTGGGCCCATTATTAATACGAAATTAAAGTGAAACCATAACCCAAATAATTAGCCCATGCACTCTAATGATCCAAATAGCTCTATGTGTGCGACCCAATAGGCTCTTATCACGTTGGCAATGATCATAAATCACATTTATGATCATAAGCAATGAGCGGTGTCTAGCAACACATCATTGCTACCCAAGTGACAAGATTGTCGATGATTCGACTAAACCTTTATGATCATCACCGATATATGCCATTGTCCCTTTGTCCAAGATATCAAGACTAAGCACGAGACATGGAATGTGTCACTCTCGTATAGCCCAATCTTTGGTTTCTTGATTACCGAGTAGACCAACTTAAACTGATGACATTGATATCGTATATCAACTCATCCGAGCATGGCCATGCATTTTCTAAGTCTCACTCTATCAAGGGGCCCGAAGATATCGCTCCCGTTACATAGGAGAGACAAATCCCATCTTGATCATACAAATCCGTCCGCATGATATGTGACATACCCAATGACCTCCTTCAAGTTCACTCAGTTACGAGCAACAAAGGAAAGTATCAAAGTATGTGACTCACATGTAGGGAACCTTGATGATCTTAGGTCGAAGGACTACATATACCCTGATCACTATGGGAATCACTTATGACACTCATATAACGATCCATGTAGTGTTCTTATAGTGGGTCTGTCCAGTACACAAGTTCTCCAACTTGTACCCATATGTAGACTACATATCTCATATTAGTCACCACGTATTCTAGTCGTTATGTATTATTGCAACCCGCTCCACAATAATACTAGACCAGGGACTTTTAAGAATATCATTATTCTAGGGTTACGATTATGTTTGTTAAGTTACGTAGAAACAAGAAAAACAAACATAATTGCTGGATTAATGCCTTAATAAAATATCATGACTCAATGTGCAAAAATACAATCATCTTATGATTGGCTTTTTGGCATAACACTAACATGATCATCATCATATAACACTAAACAACCATGAAACTTGAATATGAACCCCTACCTTGGCTGTGAAAAACCAGAAAACTCCAAGTAAAGCTCAATAAACCTGAAAACTAAGGTTTTTGTGCTCTTCATTGAATTCTCTTGCTTTCTATTAATTTGCAAAGGTATGGTGGCTATGAAAGAAGGTGGAAGAGCTCAAGGAATAACCCTAGCTGCTGGGGGCCAAATATGGAGAGAAAATGGCAAGGAAATGAAGATTTTGCTTCATTTATTCATCATTTTGACATAGATGGCAAATATGCAAAATTTTGCAACTTTTGCCTACACATGGACCATGTTATATCCAGCTATTCAAGGGTGGAAAATGAAATTTTTTGACCACTTTTAACCTTGTCAAAGGTCATTATAACCTTTAGACAAAAAGGTAGACACTTGGGTCCTTAGTTGGCATTATGCCATAAATTGCAAACTTGGCCTCTCTGAGCACTTTGGTCCCCAACAATATCTTTAATTCCATCATTGTCCTTTCTTGATAGTTCCATCCAAGTCCTTTCCATAGCCATCTTTGAAAATTTGTGCAATTGTGTATCCAATCTTTATACCCTTACAATTTCATCCATAGGTTACATGGAAATTAGGCAATGTATTAATTCTTTCTTAAGGACCAAACTATCACCGTGTAGGTCATTTCTGGGGGTGTATATTGAACACTTTACACTTCACAAATCATACACTATGGTGAAAATTAAAGCATATATGTTTAGGTTCTTATGTTGTAATTTTCCCATTTTGTGAAAGTGTAACATAGAGAATCACTTGGCATGCAAAAGCTAGGGAGTCTTCCAAGCCATTAACCATGGCGTGCCTTTAGAGAAGTGTGACATCCTCACCTTGCCTATTTTTTTGTTGATGACCCCTGCACCATCCTCGTTGATTTTTCTATCAACAAACCTTGCACCATCCCTGCCTTGCTAGACCCTTATGATGCCGAATATGGACACGATAGCTCTGGAACAGAGGCTTTTGCCTCCTTGACCTACAATCAAGTTTTTTGGTTAGGCTTTCTCATTTGTTCTTGAAGCAACTATTATTACTCATTCTAGGGTAGTCTAGTTATGGTGCCAAAACAGTGCATTTAAAATCCTAGGATTGGTATGTCCTGTAGACCATCAGAACAATACCCTTAATGGGCATACCCAAGTGGCCCTCTTGGGCACTATGTGAATACATGCATATTAGTCCAAAAATTACACAAATATTCACATTTTATGCACATCATGGCAGCAAGGAAGAAAAACACTAGCACAAGTCTTAATCTTGGCTACCATACATTAGGCAATCTTGTTAAGTTCATGTTTCCAGCCATTGCACCCGAAATTCTCTGCAAAAACTGTAATAATCTAGCCATGTAACCCTTATTTTATTTGTTCCATTATCAAGTAGAAACTTAGAAAAAACCAAGAAATTGGGTTTTACATCAATAGCCCACCTATGGACCAAGTTATGGATTTTTGAAGTTGGTCACAAAATTCTGACCAAATGAACAATAAATTAGCCAAATTTGCATCATCATAACCTTGGCTATAGGGTTCTAAATGTAGAAATTCCAAATCCTAGTTAAACCTGTAGATGTGCTCTAGGTGTGGTCAAAATTTAATATGAATATTCACTATACACAGGGAGATATAGAACTTTGAGTATAGGGTCAGAATTCTGTCCACTTTATGACCATTGTGCCCATACAAAATTTAATAATTGTGTACACACTTCATTCACAAAGGGTAAGCCCTCCAAGGCTATCCCATACATCTCCAATAAATATAGGAATTACATGCTCTTGCATATAGCAACTTTATGCGGTAAAAAAAGAATTTACAAACAAGCGGCCCATCATTCACACTTAGATAGCTTGTGCACCACCTTCACGTACATAGAAAAACCATCCTCCAATGTTCACATACTTGTTCCAACTTCACATGCCTTGCATGTACATGCATCCATGCACTACATCATGGCCTTAACTTAGTTAAAGACATGCACCCAAATCATGGCCTTAACTTCACATGCTTTACATTTACATGCATAGATGAACCTCATCATGGCCCTAACATAGATAGGGACATGCACCCAAGTCACAGGAGATGCTTGAGACACAATGCACTTCAAAACAGGATGTTAGATAACTGTTATGTAACACAATAAGCACAATAACTAAAAATACCAAATGTGCTCCTAAAATCACCAAAAATTTGTAGATGCTGACTATAAACATGGAAGTTTATTTACTTGAAATTTGAGATAAAAAATCAAACTACAAAGGTCAGTTTGAATGTAATATTTCTGCAGGACCTAAAATGGCTAGATTGGAGGGGAGGTAAGTTTCATGGAGAAACTTAGTAAGGAGAACACTTTAACACTAAGGTAATGTAACCTTTAGCAATCACCTGCATCTAAAGACACTAAAACATAAGAAAACACAATGCAAATATTCAATGTATAGCATCCAAATGCAGCAATCAAACACAAACAACAAACACATGTATGCGGCAGTAACAATATTCATTGGTTAGTCCATAAAACATGTAATAAACATAAGTAGATCACTATGGTAGCTATAGTAAAGCATAAGCTTGGCCTTAGGAGAGTTTTAACACTAGTTAGTAGTAACTTTGGGCTCTAGAAACCCTTAAATTCGCTGCCATCACTATGCACTTCACACTAGGTCACAAAACCTTCACTAAGTGCACTCCCATCACTAAGCTTGGTTCATCAAGCTCATGGCCCTCTTCCAAGCTTAGCCTTAGCTCCATGGATTCTTGGAAATATAGTAAACATCCCATGAGAGCAAGAGAACTCCTTACATTTTGCTGGAAATACTATAAACCTTAGATAAACTTGAAAACTAGGCTTTATGGTTTTCCTTGTTTCTTTGGTTGTCTTCTCTTGGCTTCTCCTGATTGTTTGCAGTAAGGTGGCTATGGAGTGATGTGGAGTAGTTCAAGGAAGAACCCTAGTAGGTGGAGGTCAAATTTTTGGAAGAAAATGGGGAAAAAAATGATTTTTTTCTAGCTTTATTTCTTTCTTGGTCTTTAGTAATGGCATGTTTGCAAATTTTGTAAACTTTAGGCCACACTAGGACAACATTTTTACCAGCCATTAGGGATGGGAAAATGAAAATTTTGACATATTTTAACCTTGGTCAAGTGTCATTTTCACTGTTAGAAAAGTTTATGACACTTAAGCCCTTAAGTGTCCTTAAGCTTTAAATGATTAACTTTGCCTCCTTGAGCACTTTAGTCCCCAACAATATCCTTAATTCCATCCATGTCCTTTCTTTATAATTCCATCCATGTCCTTTCCTTACGATTCCATCCATGTCCTTTCCTTAGCCATCTTTGGAAATTTGTGCAATTGAGTACCCAACTTTTGTAAACTTACAATTTAGTCCATAGGTTACTTGAAAATTAGGCAATATGCCAATGCTTTCTTAAGGACCAAAGCAACTTAGGGCAGTGTATATTGAATACTTTACACTTAACAATTCATACACCGTGGTGAAAATTAAAGCATACAAGTTTAGGTCCTTATGCTGTAATTTTCCTATTTTGGGAAGGTGGTAACATTCTCCTCCCCTTAAAAATTTTGGTCCTCCAAAATTGTGTTTTGCTTGAGGTACTCTTCTGGATATCTCTCTTGCATTTCTTTCTTAGTTTTTGCAGGTTGCCTCTCTTTCAAAATGGTGTGACCATTGAAGTTTGGCCATGGGAATAAGCTTGTTCATTAATTTTATGGTATCCTTGGTAAAGATAGCTATAGGTTTCTCTTCATCTATAAAGTTAGGTTCCAAATGTATGTCTTCCCCCACAATAGCATGCTTTATGTCCAATAGTCACTTTTTAAGCACACTGATGTGGAATACATTATGAACACTTGACATGCTTGGCGGTAGAGCTAACCTGTATGCTACCTTGCTAACTCTGTCCAAAATTTCTTAAGGACCTATATATCGTGGAGCTAACTTGGATCTTCTACCAAATCTGATAGTGCCTTTAGTTGGTGCAACTTTTAGCCAAACGTTGTCACCAATCTCAAACTCCAAGTCTTTCATTCTTTTATTCACATAGGCTGTAGTTATTTCATTGGCTGTTTTCAATCCTTCCTGAATTTTCTTGATCTTGGCAGTAGTTTCCTCAATGATTTTAGGACCTAACTCTAGCTTGTTTGAAACTTCCACCCAACAGTGGGGTGTCAGGCATCTTCTTCCATATAATGCTTCAAAAGGTGCCAAGCCAATGGTGCTCTGATAACTGTTGTTATATGAAAATTCTATTAATTGCAAGTGTTGGTCCCATTCACACTTAAAATCCAAAACACACCTCCGGAGCATATCTTCCAATATCTATATCATCCTTTTAGTTTGCCCATCAGTTTGAGGGTGATAAGCAGTACTCAGGTGGATTTTGGTACTAGTGCTTTGTGAAACGCACTCCAAAACTGAGCCGTAAATCTTAGATCTCTATCAAACACAGTGGAGTCTGGTACACTATGTAATCTCATTATCTCCTAGATGTACATCTAAGCCAACTTCTCCAAGGAGTTCATGAGTCTCATAGGTAAGAAGTGGGCACATTAGGTTATCCTATCCACAATGACCCAGATTGTATCATACCTTAATTTGGTCGTAGGCAACCTAGTCAAAAAGTCCATGGTTATGTTGCCCCACTTCTTCACTGGTATAGGTAGAGTCTAAAGGGTACCAGCTAGCTTTTCGTGCTCTACCTTTAC
This sequence comes from Aquilaria sinensis, assembly GCA_005392925.1. Classification (NCBI taxonomy): domain Eukaryota; kingdom Viridiplantae; phylum Streptophyta; class Magnoliopsida; order Malvales; family Thymelaeaceae; genus Aquilaria; species Aquilaria sinensis. Next base: position 148,695 of record SMDT01003351.1, on the reverse strand, counting down.
CCTTTGGCATGTGGCACATCTGGAGACATAAATGGTTATGTCTCTCTTCATGTTTGGCCACCAGAAGTGAGTGTTCAAGTCTTTATATATTTTCTCACTTCATGGATGGATGTTCAACTTACTTGTGTGAGCTTCTTCAAGTATTTCAACTCTGAGCTTTGGTCCTTTAGGCACATAGATTCAATCCTTAAAGCACAGTAATCCTTGCTTATAGGCAAAGGATTCATACAAGGAACCTTTTTCCTATCTTGAAATCTTTCTCGACTCAGGTTATATTTCTTATGCCTTTCTAACCTTTTCAATCCATCCAGACTGGATTCTCAATGCATAGATTTGGGCTTCCTACCATTTCTTCCACTTATGCCATAGGCATAGCAGATTATTTTGCTCATCATGATCAGTTATGGATCCTTCTTTCAAAAAACCTGTGTGTTTGCTACTCAAGGCATATGCCACCAGATTTCCTTTGCCCTTTGTATACTCTATGCTACAATCATAGTCTTTAATGTACTTTAACCATCTTCTTTGCCTCATGTTCAACAATTTCTAAGTGAACAAGTACTTTAGGCTTTTATGGTTAGTGTAGATCACAAAGGAACTATCCATCAAGTAGTGCCTTTATTGCTTCAAAGCAAAAATCACTGCTACCAGTTTTATGTCATGGGTAGGATAATTTTGCTCATGAGGTCTCAACTGTCTTGACCCATAAGAAATGACATTTCTCTCTTGCATAAGTACACAACCTAGCCCAGATCTAGATGTATTTGTATAGATATTGTAGGGCTTGCTTGGATCAAGAAGAACAATACTGGAGCTTCAATAAACCTTTTCTTGAGCTCCTAGAAACACTTTTCACATTTCTTAATCAACTCAAACCTTTGACTTGTCTTCGTCAGATGAGTAAGAGCTGAGGCATTCATGGAGAATCCTAATACAAATCTTCTGTAGTATCCAGCTAATCCTAAGAAACTTTTAATTTCCTTTACTGTCTTTGGTCTTTCCCATTCTTGCACTGCCTCAACCTTTCTATGGTCTGCCTTAAGGCCTTGTGCATCTATAATATGTCTTAGGAAAGGCACTCCCTTTATTCAGAATTGACACTTGGATAACTTAGCATAAAGCTAATGTTCCAACAAAGTCTTTAAGACAATCTTTAGATGATGTTCATGTTCATTTTCATCTTTAGAATACACTAGGATGTCATCAATGAAAACAACCCCAAATTTATCCAGATGTGGTTTGAACACCCTCTCCATCAAGTCCATGAAAGCCGCTGGGGCATGAGTGAAACCAAATTGCATGACTATGTACTCATAATGGCCATATCTAGTCCAGAATGCAATCTTAGGAATATCTTCTTCCTTTACTCTCAACGTAAAGTATCAAGATCTCAAATCTATCTTGGAGAAAATCTTAGCTCTCTTGAGTTGATCAAATAGATCCTCAATCCTAGGGAATGGATACTTGTTCTTGATAGTCACTGCGTTAAGCTTCCTATAGTCAATGCATAGTCTCAATGATCCATTCTTCTTATTCACAAAGTGTGCTAGGGCTCCCCACAGAGAAACACTTGGCCCTATGAACCCTTTTTCAAGAAGTTCATCAAGTTGTTTCTTGAGCTCATTCATCTCTGTATAAGCATTCTATAAGGATGAATGGATATTGGACTAGCTCCTGGTTACAGCTTGATCTCAAACTCAATTTCCCTTGGTGGCGAAATACTTGACAGATCTTTAGAAAAGACTTGTGGAAATTCCTTCATTATAGGTATTCTATCCACTTCTTCATCACAATCCAAGCCATGAAATGCATAAGAGTAATCATGCTCAGAAATCATAGGTATTTCATCTAACACCTTTAGTTCCATGCCATGCATTTTATACACTAATTCCTTAGAATTTACTACGGATGCACTTCACCATCAGGCAATGTGATTTTCATCTTAGAACAATTAATTCTTATGTTATGCAAAACAAGCCAATTCATACCCAGTACTATATCGTACTGAGGAATATCCAACACTAGCAGATTAGTCATAACCTTAGTCTTTCCTACTACGAGCTCATAATCCTTAGCTAGATTATTTGTGAAAAGACATTGACTACATACTGTTTTCACTCAGGATATCGCATGATTTCAATGGGCAACTTCATGGCATCAAAATATTTCCTAGCCACTATAGACACAGATGCACCAGTATCAAACAGAACACTAATAGGCACATCATTTAAGTAAATGTTACCTCTTAGTGCTCCTCCCTGCTGTGGTGACTCTAGTCTCTCCATCTGGAGCACTCTGCCAGCTCTTCGCACTAGAGGCTGTGGCACTGGAGGAACTGGTCTCTACTGTCCTTCCTTAGGTACTCTAGGAGGTCTCATTGGACCTTGGTCTTCTAGTCTTCTTTCTTGAACATGTGGCTAATCTTTGATCCAATGATCCATTGCACCACATCTCAGACACGTCGGGGTATCAAAGTAACAAGGTTTCTTCCCATGAAAACTTTTGCACTTAGGGCAACTTAGGCTAGGGGGCTTCCTTTTAAACTTGCCCACACCACCTGGATGGGAACTCTTGGCAATTTTTTTTCCGTGTGGTGGCTTCTTCTACTTGCCATCTGTGTGGCTACTTTCTCTAGGTCCACTGGGAAAGTACCTAGTCTCATACTCCTCTTGCTCTACTAAGAAGGCCTTCTGAACTGCCTTATAGTATGCTACTATTCCAAATGGCCTTACAGTCCTTTTGATGTCTGATCTTAGGCCTCTGACAAATCTCTTAGCCCTTAACTCCTCCAGTCCCTGCTATTGAGGAGCATACCTCACCGACCGATTGAATTTGTGCTCAAACTTTAGGACACTTAGGTTGTCATACCTTAAAGCATCAAATTCAGCTTGCTTTAAGTCCTTGAGGGCATCATTGGCATACTGCTCCTGAAAAAGCTGAGTGAACTTTAGCCAGCTCATCTCTATATCTCCTCCTAGCCTTCTAGCCCTTCAGACAGCATATCTTTCTTTGTTGCTCTCCACCATATCTTTGCACTGCCTAATAAATTATAAGTAGCCAGTGACACTTTCTTGGTGGAGCTGAGTTGCATCCTCTCAAACATCTTTTCTATGAACATCAACCACTCCTAAGCTATTTTTGGTCTTGCTCTTCCATCAAATTGTGGAGGTCTTAGTCCTTGGAACCTTTCCAATAGTCTGACCTCATCTAGCCCTTCCAAATCCTCTGCTCTCTATCTCCTGGATTTGTGAGAACGTTTAGCATGATGATGCTCTTCATAATCTTTATGCCTTCTCCTGCCTCTTCTCATATGGCTTTCCTTAATCTCATTCCTAGTGGAAAAATGGTCATAGACCGAGGGATTAGCCCCAGACACCTGACCAACCTCAAAAATCACATTCTTCCTTTTGGATTTCTCCTATCCTCATCTTCCACCTCAACAGTTTCATCATTTGTATCTTCTGATCTTCTAGAAGAAACATATTCAGATGTGTTCTTAGTCTCATCTTCTGCTTGTTGCTGAAAATTTTGAACTAGTTTTCTTTGTGGTTGTGCTTGTATTAGCCTTACTAAGTTTTCATTGATTGGAGCTAAGTTTCTTTAAAGCTCCAACCAAATTTATGGCACTTCAGGGTTTGGTGTTCTTTGCTGGCCTTGATTCTCCCTTTCCTGTCCATTTCTTTGTTGCCTATGTTCAGTAGGAGGCCTTCGAGGTGGTTCCCCTCTCCTTATGGCAACCATAATTACTTCCTGTGTTCATGATTCATCATAGAGCACATATAAAGATCATAGGTATTTCAATGGTACTTGACACTAGCAGCTGACCAAATTGAGTTCATGTATGTAGATAGCATGCATGATGCAACTATATGCTATGTACATGTACAAACCATGCTCTAATACCAACAACTGTTACCCACTCTGGGGTAGTTCAGTTATGGTGCCAAAATTGTGCATTTAAAATCCCAGGATTTGTATGTCCTGTAGGCCATCAGAACAATACTCTTAATGTGCATACCCAAGTAGCCCTCTTGGGCACTATGTGAATACATGCATATTGGTCCAACCATTACACACATATTCACATTTTATGCACATCATGGCAGTAAGGAAGAAAAACACTAGCACAAGTCATAATCTTGGCTACCATTCATTAGGCGATCTTTATGTGGTCAAAACAGAATTTACAAACAAGCAGCCCATCATTCATACTTAGACAGCTTGTGCACCACCTTCATATACATAGCCAAACCATCCTTAAATGTCCACATACTTGCTCCAACCATACATGCCTTATATAGAAATGCATTCATGCACTACATGATGACTTTAACTCAACTAAAGACATGCACCCAAGTCACAGGAGATGCTTGAGACACAGTGCACTCCAAAACAGGATGCTGGACAGCTGTTACGTAACACAATAAGCACCATCACTAAAAACATCAAATATACTCCTAAAATCACAAAAATTTTCATATCATAACAAGACACATGGAAGTTCATGTACTTGAAATTTCAAATTAAAACTCAAACTACAAAGGTTATTTTGAATGTGATCTTTGTGTTGGACTTGAAATGGCTAGATTTGAGGGGAGGTAAGTTTCATGGAGAAACTTAGTAAGGAGAACACTTTAATACTAAGGTAATGTTACCTTTAGCAATCATTTGAATCCAAAGACACTTAACAACAAGAAAACACAATGAAAATATCCAATATAGAGCATCCAAATGCAGCAATCAAACACAAATAAAAAACACATGTATGCGGTAGCAACAACATTCATTGGTTAGTCCATAAAACATGTAATAAACATAAGTAGATCACTATGGAAGCACTCCTGAAGCATAAGCTTGGCCTTAGGAGAGTTTTAAAACTAGTTAGTACTAACATTGGGGTCTAGAAACCCTTAAATTCCTTGCCATCACTGTGCACTTCACACTAGGTTACAAAACTTTCACTAAGTGCACTCCCTTCACTAAGCTTGGTTCATCAAGCTCCTGGCTCTCTTCCAAGCTTAGCCCTAGCTCTATGGATGCTTGGAAATACAGTAAACATCTTCTGAGAGCAAGAGAACTTTTTACCTTTTTCTGGAAATCCAATAAACTTTAGATAAACCCGAAAACTAGGGTTTATGGTCTTCCTTGATGCTTTGGTTGTCTTCTCTTTCCTTCTCTTGTTTATTTGCAATAAGGTGTATATGGAGGAATGTGGAGGAGTTCAAGAAAGAACCCTAGAAGTTGGAGGTCGAGTTTTTGAATGAAAATGGGGAGAAAATGATTTTTTTCTAGCTTTATTTCTTTCTTGGTCTTTAGTAATGGCATGTTCGCAAATTTTGCAAACTTTAGGCCAAACTTGAAGAACCTTTTTACCAGCCATTTGGGATGGGAAAATGACAGTTTTTGACCTATTGTAACCTTGGTCAAGGGTCATCTTCACCTTTAGAAAAGTTTGGGACACTTAAGCCCTTAAGTGTCCTTAAGCATTCATTAGATGACTCCGTGAGCACTTTGGTCCCCAAAAATATCCTTAATTCCATCCATGTCCTTTCTTCACAATTCCATCCATGTCCTTTCTTCAAAATTCCATCCATGTCCTTTCCATATTCATCTTTGGAAATATGTGCAATTGAGTACCCAACTTTTGTAAACTTGCAATTTGGTCCATACGTTACTTGAAAATTAGGCAATATGCCAGTGCTTTCTTAAGGACCAAATTATCATTGTTTGTGCCACTTAGGGGAGTGTATATTGAATAATCTACACTTCACAATTCATACATTGTGGTGAAAATTAAAGCATACAAGTTTAGGTACTTATGCTATAATTTTCCCATTTTGTGAAGGTGATGTAGAAGTTTGGGAAGAAAAGTTTATGTAGATGAAGGCTTGGGGGTAAAAGAGAATTCTTCCTTGTTGTCTTAACAGTGAATTGTGGAGTGAAATATTAATGGGCAAGTGTAGGTATTTGAAACAGTGAGAACAAAATTGCAAGTTTTGGTAAAAGTCTCAAATTTACCACCAATGTTTTGGATTAGGGCTAAATTTGACACTAGAGTTTTTTTGGGCCTAAATTCTCATTAAAGTTTCATAATTGACTCTAATTTCCCATTGACATTAAAAAACTAGGAAATGGGAAAAAATTAACAGATTTTGAAATTTTAATGTGATAATGCTATTTTTAACAAATTTTAGGATTTTAGTAATTTATCCATTCATTCAATGTCAAGGGAAACACAATTCAAGAGCATATTAGAGATAGATGGTAAGGTGTTAGATTGGGGATAAGAGAAGGTAGCTAGTGGCAACATAGCTGGAGCAGTAGCCAAGGGCTAGGTGGACCAAAATCTTTGCCTTTTACCTTCACATTTCTTTTTCAAAAGCTACATTAACACCCTAACATTTCTACATTTACAATTTTTCCTCCTTTTCTGTTGCCTTTTTAATAGTCAACAAATTTGAGCCAATCATGAAATATTAGTCAGCAATTTGAGCCAATTGTAAAATATTTGTGGAATTTTGGACAAAAAGAAAATTAGTGGCAAATTTAGTCTCAATAAAAAACATTAGTGGTGAATTTGAGACCTTTGTTTAATTTTTTTTATTGACAGAATTTATAGTTTTGAATAGTCTAAAGAAATGAGACCAAGCTGCTAGAACCCAATTAACACCATGTGTCCATGACTTAGAATAGAAAATGTCATATTTTAAAACTTAAGAAAGAAAAAGAGTTATAGAAGTGAGACTAGGGGTAGCAATTAGAAGCACAACAACACGGGGGTAGTGACCAAGGTTTTTAATAACGTTATTGCTAGATATATAGCACACTGTAAATCATAAGTGTACTACTTGGTATACAGCATCATATATTGTTCCAAATTTTTTGTGAAAAATATATCTGATGGCGTTGTGTAAGCCATCGTTTGTGTTCCTGCCGGGCCTCCACAACGGGGGTGACAGGGACCTCCTGTGGAATGTCATGGGTGGCCGTCCGATGGCGGATAGCGGGGGCCGTGAAGATTTCCGGTGCTGGAGAGAGCCTGAAAATGGGACGCCCCCAAGTAGTCTAGCCTGAAACATACAGAAAACAGGGGTTAGGAGGTCCCCGGAGTGGTTTTCCGGGGAAGAGCCTCCGATGCCCAAGTCAGTGCCTCTAAATGACAAGGAGTAAGCACAAAATAGATTTGCCGGGAGTATTTCTCTAGCATGCACATAAGGGGAAGAATCTCGCCGGAGGCGCTTTTCTGGCATGTTTAGAGAGAAAAGAGAAGGCTAGAACTCTGGAGCCCTCCAAAAGGTCTCATCTCTCTCCTTTTCTCAAGAGCCTTTCCTGCTGTAAATAGGGAAAATGAGCCCCTCTGATTGTGACACGTGTATGGACGGATGCCATCCATACCTCTAAGCAGAAAAAGGGGCCAGCCGTATCCAGGTTTTCTGGGGCAGTTATTTGTCAAGAATCGTGTCTCAGTGTGCCAGAGCACGGAGTACAGTGGCCTGTCAGAATGCTTGAGGTCAACATCTAGTTTGTACGGGCGAATATGTCAGAGACTTCTTCGTGGCATCCATCGCTCCTCCGAGGTCCCTTCGGCCAATGTTACCTTTTAGGGGGACGAGCAAGGACCTCTCCCCGGGGTGATACCATTTTCTTCGGGGTGTTCTTTATTCTTCCGAAGTCAGTTCATTCGTCATTTACTGGAGAGGCGATATGGGAGTTTTCCGAGGTTGGTACGATGGGGCTTCCGAGGTCATATACCTCAGGTGTTTGGCTCCCTCTTTCTCTGAAGTCAGTGGACCAGGGCGATAGCACTTCGGCCATCACATGCCCTCCTTCGGAAAGCCGGAGTGTAACTTCGGCTTGTAGCCCTTTTAGGAGCACTTTTCAGAGGATCCGGCTTATATCGTTTGCAAGGAAGTTACTTCGCCATTTTAAGGGCATAGTCCGCTCGGGCGGATGTTGCATACCTGATTTTCGGCATCCTCGAGATTTCCAATCTTAATTGTTCTGTCTTAAATTAGAGGACTGTCATGCCTTGAAACTGGGTGTGTCAATCTGGGGATGCACCCAAATCTTCAGGATGTCAGAAAACGTGCCCTAGTTTCTCGCGATGATCGACACGTGGCAAGCGTCACTTGGGATGGCACTTCTTTTTGCGCGGGAAAAGTAATCACGGTGACGTTTCACGCCCACGTAGCAGTTATGACGCCTTTTCAATTGCCCTTCCCTGCTCTATATAAGCCTCCCCTGCCTTTCTTCTCATTTGTTTTTTCTTTGCTCTCACCCTTGCTCTCGTTTTATCTCGCATTTTCCATCTCTTTCAGCGACGGTCTGTACGGCGGAGCGATTTTCGGTGATTATTTACGACGGCATCTTTTTCAGCGACAGTCTGCACGGCGGAGCGATTTCCGGCCATTATTTACGACGGCATCTCTTTCAGCAACGGTCTGCACGGCGGAGCGATTTTTGGCCATTTTTTACGACGGCATCCAGGAATCCTGATTTCGGCAAGGCTTTTCGTGAGTGCCTTCCTTGGGAATCGTTCGACTTCTGCTAACTTCTCAGCCTCCCGAAGTCGTATTTTTTCAGTTTTTGCTGACGTTTTTCTTTCTTCCCGGAAGCTCCTTTTTTGGCTAACCGTTTTTGGACTCACATCTTCAGCTTCATTGCCCCTTTTTGGACTCATACTGATGCTTTTCCCCCTTTTTTAGAGATGGCTGATGATTCTGCCGCCTACTACAAGAGTCTCTTCCTTGGTCAGGTAGAGAAAGGAGAACAAACAAAGAAAAGTGGCTCCAAAAGATGTAAGTCTACTGGGAGCAGACCGTCTTCGGCCAAGAAGTCAAAGAAGAGAGCCCTTACTCCACCTTCAGAAGATGTGGTGGAGGTCGATGAAGTTATTGCTACCTCAACCAAGGTTGATATCTCAACCGATGCGATAACCACTTCTACCGACGCGATTGCAACCTTTGCCATTGTTGATGTCACTTTGATATCCACCAGGGTTGCTGCCCCCTCCGAAGTAGCTGCAACATCTTCTCAGGCTGTTACTGCTGCAGTTGAGGTGCCCGCCGGAGTAGTCACCCTTTTCACTCCGTCGAGTCCTACCTCGTCGGTGGAGCTTTTAGGCTCTTTGCCCGAGAGTCCTACTGTTAAAGAGCTGGAGAGACGTTGCAAGGACAAAGGCAAGCACATTCCGGCCTTTGTAGAGGAGGCTACCGGGGTTGCGCCAGGTTTGTGTCCGATTCTTTTTTGACAGCTCCTCCCTCATAACTTGTGCTTTCAGGGAGCCTTTCCTGACTTGCGCCCCTCCATTTTACAGAAGACCGAGCGGCCCTAGTATGGATGGTTGACCACGCCAGAAGACGGGCTCTCCGGGACTCCCTTCTCCCGAAAGACAAGGTTCCGAGGGAGCCATTTTGGTCTTTCACGGACAACATGAACTTGTTCTCCAGGGATTGTCAAGAGATGGCTCCCTAGATGGCGAGGGGTGTTCTTACCGAGGCTTCTTCTAAGGCAGTTGCCGAGGAGTGTGCTTCTGGGGATATCCTCACCGCTAGAGTTTCTGAGCGCACCGCTCAGGTGATCCTTTTGGCCTCTTTTTTGCCCAAGTGTTTTGCCTTCCCTTATGCTGCTTTCACTGAGGATTTTCTCCTTCTTCTTCGTAGCTTTTGGGGTACAGTGAGCACCTCCGAGTTTGGGCGGCAGAGTAGTCTTCTGCCCGAGCTCGGGCTGAAAGTGAACTAGAGAAGGCTAGGTTCTTCTGTATTAACTCGGACATAGCTAATGTCGAGTTGAGGCGCATAGCCAGGGAGGAGGTGGTCCAGCTTCGGGATGAGTTCCTGATAGGCCAATCGGACCTCCTGAAGGACTTTTACCACAAAATGTGGGACGTTGGCAAGGAGGTTGTGTGTTTGACTTTGGCCAATGAGGTTATTCAGAAGGAGAAAGAAGAAGAAGCTGCCCTTCTGAAGAAAACTCTTGCCGAAAAAGCGGCTCTTCAAGCCAGGGTCTATTTTCTGAGGAGGAGTGTGATGAAGAGAAGGAACGTAAAGGGATTGGTGAGGAGGATTGCCGATCTTAAGGAGGAGATCCTGGGTCTTGAGAAGAAGGTTGCTGGTCTTGAGAATGAGGCGGACTTGCTAGACGTAGAAAGGGACAAAGCCGTCCAAATGTCGAAGGTGTCCTTTCAGGACGGCTTCTGTCTAGTTCATCATCAATTTCTGCAATGATACCCAGACCTCGAGACCTCCTTTCTTGCGGCCTTGGATATTCCCGAGGGTCCTCGGTGGACTTGGTCGAAAGCTGATCACCTCAACCTGCCACCTGTTCCAATACTTGCGCTGAAGGCGACGGCTAGAGACACGGGAGCCAGAACTTCTCGCGTCGCTGGGGATCCTTAGACATCCTAGGGTTTTTCATTTTCGTGCTTCTTTTGTACTCCTCTTGTACCAAAGACCTTCTTTAATGGATTCTTCTTCATTTCTTCACTTTGAGCAATTTTTTGTTTTCCAGTTGCCCTGGCTACTTTCGGCTAGGGGATTTCGGGAAACCATTCCTTGGCCTTTCTGCTGGCCGATCTCATTTTCTCAGCTATCAAAGACTTTTCAGGCAAACACTAGATTGCCTTTGATAGACGCCGTGCCGTCCTTCTCTTTAGAGAAGGAAAACGTAGCCTTTGAGCATGCGTGCTTCAGCCTTGTTCGGCGGGTAACCTGTGCAGGAGAAAAGATATATTTCTCTAAGTACCACCTATTTACCTAAAAATTCTAAGTATAGAACAAAATTCTAAGTATAGAACTCTTCTAAGATATTTCTCAATTTTCTCCCTTTGATGCTGCCAAGCTGATAATGCTCTCTTTAGGACCTTGCCCTGAATCAAGCGAGGTCCTTTTTCTTGGTGGCCGAAGTTCTCCAATGAGATAGTCCTCGGGGTTCTGTTTTGGCCTTTCAGAGAATGAGATATCCTTTTGGCGTTCAGCGCACTTTTGCGCCTACGGCCACCTTTTACGGAGAAAAACATTTCTCCAGAGCTCGTTCACGCTTCAGGGAGTGGCTCGAGTTTGGTTCCCTATTTCGAGGCTATTTCTTTCTTCGCCGAGCATTCCTCCCGAGCTTGTTCTCTTTTTGGTGGTCGATTTCAGTCCTTAAACCGGGAAACGAGGACCTCTTTCTTAGCGGCCGAAGTTCTCCTCTGAGGTAGTTCTCGAGGTTCGGTTTTTGGCCTTTCGGAGAACGAGATCTGCTTTTGGCATTTGGCGCAATTTTGTGCCCACGGTCACCTTTTTCGGAGAAGGCACCTCTCCTGAGCTCGTTCATGCTCCAGGGAGTGGCTCGAGCTCGTTCCCCTAATTCGAGGATATAGAATCTTTTGCCAAGCATTCCTCCCGAGCTCGTTCTTCTTTCGGTGTTTGGCTAATCGGTCGAGTTTAGTTGTCAAACCGAGGTTATTTCCTCTTTCCGCCGAATCACTCACGCTTTACTTGGTAGCTGTATTGCTCCAAGTGGGCACTGGTCTTTGTAGGCGAGTAAGGAAGGTTTTTTCTCCTTGGTTTTTCAGGAAGTTTGTCTGATAATTCCCAATTTTATCAAGGAATTTTCTCGGCCATTCTGGGTCTTCTCCCCTCTGCTTCTCCCAACCTTTCCATAGTCCCTTGTGCATACTTCTATTCGGGGGCTCCACTTCGGGGTTTCCACTTGCTTTGTTGCCTTAGAACTAAGCTGGTGAACCGAAATGTCATTTCACTCCGAAGTTTAATGGCGAACTTTTTGGCCTCCTTTGTCTAAAGACTGAAGCCGTTATGCTGCCGGCAATAATATGCCATCTTCGTGCATCATGTTCCTTTAAGCAGGCTTTTGTATGCCTTTTGCCTGCTTGATCAGTAGGGGTTTTGTCTTGTCTCGCCAAACGAGGTGGTTTACTGTTTTCTCGTAGCATTTTGCTTCAGGCGTTGTTGGCAGTGAACCGTATTTGCCGAGGGCTAAGGGCAGTCTCTCGGGGTTACCCACTCCGACGGGAGTCTTTCGGGTATTTTATTCCGAAGGCAGTCTTTCGGGTGCTGGTGCGTTTTTTCTTTTTGGCCATTCTCATCCTTTTTGGACGCATTTGTTCGCACCTCTTTTTGCGCGTTGTTCTGCACCTCTTTCTGCCGATGCCTTTCTATAATGGGCCTGAGCTTCCCTTCCGACGTTGTTCCTCTTCAATCAAGGAAGACTATCCGGAACATTTTCTGTACTTTTGCCATTTCATCAGGATCTTTGGAAGATGCCTCTTTGTGGGGCATTTTTCCTTCCCTTGTCCCAGGTTTTTTGTTCCCAGCAATGCCGGGCTTGGGTGATTTAACACTTTGTTAACCGAATATGCTAGCTCAGGTGACTTCCCCATCCTCGGGCCTCCGAGGTACCGTTCCAGTGTCGCAGTGTTTTTGCGCCTGGGATTCCTTCGGCCGGGAGTTCTTTCTTTTGGCTTTCGCCTATACTCGGTCTTCGTTGGATTTCCCTTTTTCTGTTTCTGGACTTTCGGCAATAGTCTGCTGACGCCTGGGGTTATATTGCCCCTCTAGACTTGTGCGTGATGCAGTATCTTTGGAGTTCGGCGCACTTGCCCGTTTACTCTATTTCCTCTGACGTCGCGCGGGGGTGACTCCTTTTTGGACGATGGTAGTGTGTCCGTTGGAGTAGGATCATAGCCTTTTGCCTGTTTAATATCAACGCATAGGCGTCTTTTCAGGGTAGTGGGCTTGGTGTTGCTGTCTGAGGAACAACAACCTTTCTTTGGCCCGAACTCTCTTGACCGGGGGGGGTCTGGACGACACCGAATCTACCTTTCCCGTCCATCATGTTCCGAAGGAGGGCATCTCCTTTGGGTATTCATCCCACTACTCTTTTTGTCCTTGAGCTCTTGGGTCACCCCTACTCCCCTCGTCGAAAGGATTGAGAGAGGAGACTTCGGCTTGATATTTGCACACGAACATCTTCGGCCTATCCGCTGCAGTATTTCGACCACGGCGACGTGTGGGAAATTATGCATGAAAGCCACGGCGATATCCGGAGGATGATCATCCCCGGGATGGGAAGTCCCTGTTCCTTAATTGTTCGGCCGCTGGGCGAGTCTCCGGCGCGGACGGGGGCCTCAGGGAGCCTTTTGTCCTTAGAACGCTGAGTTTTTGACCATGGCTGCCTGGAAAATTTCCCATAGACGGCGCTAAATGATGGCATCGGGTTGGCCATCATTTGTGTTCCCACCGTGGCTCCACGACGGGGGTGACAGGGACCTCCTGTGGAATGTCATGGGTGGCCGTCCGATGGTGGATAGCGGGGGCCGTGAAGGATTTCCGGTGCTGGAGAGAGCCTGAAAATGGGACGCCCCCAAGTAGTCCAGCCTGAAACATACAGAAAACAGGGGTTAAGAGGTCCCCGGAGTGGTTTTTCGGGGAGGAGCCTCCGACGCCCAAGTCAGTGCCTCTAAATGACAAGGGGTAAGCACAAAATAGATTTGCTGGGAGTATTTCTCCGGCATGCACATAAGGGGAAGAATCTCGCCAGAGGCGCTTTTCTGGCATGTTTAGAGAGAAAAGAGAAGGCTAGAACTCTGGAGCCCTCCAAAAGGTCTCATCTCTCTCATTTTCTCAAGAGCCTTTCCTGCTGTAAATAGGGAAAATGAGCCCCTCTGATTGTGACACGTGTATGGACGGATGCCATCCGTACCTCTAAGTAGAAAAAGGGGCCAGCCGTATGCAGGCTTTCTTGGGCAGTGATTTGTCGAGAATCGTGTCTCAGTGTGCCAAAGCACGGACTACAGTGGCCTGTGAGAATGCTTGAGGTCAACATCTAGTGCGTACGGGCGAATATGTCAGAGACTTCTTCGTGGCATCCATCGCTCCTCCAAGGTCCCTTCGGCCAACGTTACCTTTTAGGGGGACGAGCAAGGACCTCTCCCCGGGGTGATACTGTTTTCTTCAGGGTGTTCTTTATTCTTCCGAAGTCGGTTCATTCGTCCTCTGCTGGGGAGGCGATATGGGAGTTTTCCGAGGTTGGTACGATGGGGCTTCCGAGGTCATATACCTCAGGTGTTTGGCTCCCTCTTTCTCCGAAGTCAGTGGATCAGGGCGATAGCACTTCGACCATCAATATCTATTGAAATGTTATTTAAAATGAAAAACATCGTTTACCAATTAATTTTTTTTTTGAAATAAAAAAATAAAATAACACCAATATTTATATCAAAATATGTGTTTTACTGTATTTTTCATTTTATATATGTATATATGTGGTACATTGATGTAAAATGAGAATAAAATTTACTAACTTGCAATACATAGTATTTATGAGTGTGCCTTGAGGTATATCGTGGTAAATTTATAAAAAAAAAAGAACACAAAAAAAATTTATATCTATGTGAATACCTTAAAATATGTCAGTATATAGTGGTATTTCACATGAAAACTTGACAAACCGTAAAAACCTATGTATCATGTACTGCATACTGATGTATATGGAAGTTCATGTAAGTTTTTTAACAATTTCACTTGAAATTTAAGACAATGGTAAAAACTAAAGTAGAATAATTATGTCACATATACCAAGATGCTAAGTAGTAATTACACATGGGCTTAAATAAAAGGGTTAATTGTCCATAAATAAGACAAAAAAACATCTGAATGACTAGGAAAATATACATGTTACTACAACTAATTCTAGTCTTGCATGGTGCTAGTTAGTCAAGGAGGTTGGGTATGAGAAGGTAGATTCTGGCCTAGTCAAATTTAGTCTTTGCAGTGTTTGGATGTATTCCTATAAAGCACTCTGACGCTAAGTTAAAAAAGAGCCTATATATTTGAGTGTAATAAATTTAGAAATTAAGTGTTTTAAATTAAAGAAGAAGAAAGTATTTACATGTTTGGGGATGCATGATGCTCCCTGAATTTGTGGGAGGTCTTTACATGTACATGTTAAACCCAGCTTTTGGTTTGGTACATCTTTCTTTTCATCTTTCATGGGACATGATGACAAAACAGATAGGAACAATCCCAAGAATGCTTCAAGCTCCAAGAATTAACAAAACCAAATAAAGAATTTTGAAGACTTCATCTACAAAGACCACACAGTTCTTTAAGCACTAAGTGAAGTTTGCATAGAACTAATGAGACAACAAATCTCAAGCAATTGTTTTAACTTTGAATAATTTGAATTGTACAACCATATAGAAGGTCGAAG
Organism: Aquilaria sinensis; assembly: GCA_005392925.1. Taxonomy (NCBI): domain Eukaryota; kingdom Viridiplantae; phylum Streptophyta; class Magnoliopsida; order Malvales; family Thymelaeaceae; genus Aquilaria; species Aquilaria sinensis. The sequence goes on along the minus strand of SMDT01003351.1, from coordinate 133,485 downwards.
GTAGGCCAATAAGTTGAATTCTCTTAGGAAAGAAAAAAAACAAACCCTTTGTAGAGTTAGAACTCCTAAATCAACTTGAACACACTCAAATCACTCATAATTATAAGAATAAGGCTAGGCTTAGTAACATAATTAAAAAAAGGCACAAAATTTGACCTAAATAGATAAATATGCTAAAATATGCTAAATAATACATGTTCACACTAGCTTGAGCTCAAGTTACCAAATATGGTAACTCAAAGTCTAGCAGGCTAAGCTACTTCTTTGTCTAGCCCGTGTGAACTCAACTGGGTGCACCTAAGGTGGCTCGAGTACAACAATGGATCTAAGAGAGTTCGGGATAGTTCCCTGGTACCTTGAACCATGGTCATGTCTCAGGGTGCACATGTGATCTAAGGTGTATGCACCATATTTGTATGTGTGCTCCAATAGTGCATATAGACCTAGATGCTAAAAAAAAATGGACCATTGTGTTTCTTGCTTCCTGGATGTACTAATTAGTGTCCCATGGTGTTCATCCATGTCTCTATGCCCAAAATGATGCAAAACAAGTCCATGCATGCCTCTCCAAGCTCCTTAACTCTCTTCCTCATCATAGGTCCATGACTATGAGTGATCCTTAGAGGTCCTTTGTCATGCTTGATGTGTTGTTATATACTTCCACCTTCTTAAAAGGATTCAACCTCAAATGTTTATGGTCAAATAAAGAGAGATCAACCATGTTAAATATAGCACTCACATTATACTTAGGAAATCAAGTTGATCAGCATTATCACTAATTTTCTTCAGAACATGAAATGAACCATCTCATCTTGGGTGCAGTTCTATTCTTTTTCATGCTAGAAACCTTTCCTTTCTCATAGGTATCCACACCTAATCTTTAGGCTTAAAGGACACTTTTTTACACCCATTATTAGCTACCTTTCATATTGTTGCCTCTTCCTTTCAATTTGAAGTTTAACCTTCTCATGTAGCTTCTTAACCAAATCTGCCTCCCTTCCACCATCTATACTTGAAAGTTCATTAGTAGGTAATGGAAAAAGATTTAAAGGAGTCAAGGGATTTAAGCCATACATGATTTCAAAAGGTGAATAACCTATAATGCCATGCATGGTTTTATTATATGCAAATTCTACATGTGGTAGACAATCTTCCCATGAGTTAAAGTTCTTTCCAATCATAGGTCTAAGTAAAAAACCTAGAGATCAATCTGTTACCTTAGTTTTTCCATCAGTTTGTAGGTGGCGTGAAGTTGAAAACATGAGTTTTGCACCAAATTTACCGTACAATTTCCTCAAAAAATGGCTTAAGAACTTGGAATCTCTATCACTCACAATTGTTCATGGGACTCCATAAAGGCACACAACCTCTCTAAAGAAGAAATTGACATTGTATGTTACATCACTTGTCTTATGTCTTGCAATGAAGTATTCCATCTTTGAGAATCTATTTGCAACAACAAAGGTGAAATCTTGACCTCTTTTGGACATAGGAAGACCTATAATGAAATCCATAGAAATATCAGTCTAAGGATGTTAAGGTATTGGTACTGGCTATACAAACCATGACTTGTTTGAGTAGATTTCGCTCTTTTGCATGTGATGCAAAGGTCACAATTCCTTTTTACATTTCTCTCTATGTGAGGCCAATCAAAGCGTTCTTTCAACATATGCAATGTCTTAGGTACAAGAAAATGCCCCATCAAACCCCACTATGTGCCTTTTTTTTAAGCAACTCCCTCAAAGATGTTTGAGGCACACATAACCTATTTGCCCTAAACAAGAAACCATCCATTTGATAAAACTTGTCAAATGAAACTTCAGAACACATATAATAGATGTCACAAAAATTAGAATCAGAAGCGTATAAACTATTTAAATGCTTAAGTCTAAGAATCATAGTTTCTAAAGTAGAAAGTAAGGCATACTTCATTGAAAGTACATTAGCCACTACATTCTCCTTACCTTTATTGTATTTGATGACATATGGAAAGGATTCTATGAATTCAACTCATCTTGCATGTCTTTTGTTCAACTTACCTTGGCCTTTAAGATGCTTAAAAGCTTATGATCAGTGTGAATCATAAACTTTTTTGGCCACAAATAGTGCCGCAAAGTGTTGAAAAATCTCATAAATGCATAAAGCTCATTGTCAAATTTAGAATAGTTCATGGTAGCACCATTGAGTTTCTCACTTAAATAAGCAATGGGGTAGAATTCTTGCATCAAGACAGCTTTAATACCTATTCTTGAAGCATCACACTCAATTTCAAAAGCTTTAGAAAAATGAGAAAGTGCTAAAAGTAGTGCATGACATAACTTATCCTACAAACCTCCTATAGAAACTAGCCAACATATGAAATGATCTTATCTTAAAAGTAGGAATTGGCCATTTTGTGATAGCTTTTACCTTCTCTTCATCTACCTCAACTCCTTTAGAACTCAACACATAACCAAGGAAAACAACCTTACTAGTACAATGAAGATTACCATACAACTTTTGCTCTCTTAGTGTAACAAGCACTTGTCCTAAATGTTCCACACGGTCATTAAGGCAATTGTTTTAAACCAAGATATGATCAAAGTAGGTAATAAAAAATTTACCTATGTAATCACACAAAATATGGTTCATAAGTCTCCTGAAAGTATTGGGTGCATTAGCCAAACCAAATGGCAATGCTAACCACTCATAAAGTCTAAATTTTGTTTTGAAAGCTGTTTTCTGCTCATCCTCTTCTTTCATCATAATTTCATGGTAACCAATTATTTAACTAATATTTGAAAACACAATAGAACCATGCTATTCATCAAGCATATCATTAAGTCTAGGAATGAAATTTCTATACTTTATAGTGATTTTGTCGACTAGTTGGCAATCTATGTGCATGCGTCATGCTCCATCTTTTTTTGGCACTAAGAGCACAGGTACAACGCATGGACTCATACTCTCCCTCACATAGCCTTTTGCCTGTAATTCCTTCACTTGTCTTTTTATTTCCTTAGTTTCCTCAGGATTAGACCTATATGCAGGCCTATTTAGAATAGGTGCTTTAGGGACTAAGTCAATTTGATGTTCTATGCCTCAAATTGGAGGTAGTCAACTTGCTTCCATGAGCAAAACATCTTCAAACTCTTGCAACAAAGGCGTAAGAGAGGTTAGTTCATGTATAGCAATACAAGATTCTTTGAAATGTAAAAGTAGCACTGTTTTTGTGCTTTAAGGGCTTACATCACATCTATCATTTTTGCTCCATGACACTATTTTCTTCTCTTAACTTGCCCCTCTTTGTGTTTACCTCATGAACTCTTAACTTTCTATTTCCTCTCAAATCCAATCTTTTCTCCATGCTTCTTGGATGTTCTCTTAACTTTGCCTCCTTTATTTTTGTCACTTAGTGTTATGGCCTTCTAGGCAACGGACCTTTAATGGTCAGGTAAGACTTGTTAGACAAGTCAAAATTCCTAGTTTAATGCCTTAATTAGTTTGAATAAGCAAGTCAAGCAAGTGTTTAAAAGGGGTAGATGGTTCCTAGTTCAATTTGGCACCTAAGTGTCACTAGGGGCAAAATGGTCATTTTGTACCCCAAAGTGATAGGTTTGGTATTTAAGTTCATAAGTTGATCTTTTGGACCTAAGTGAAAAGAAACCAAAGAGTTGGACTAAATTGCCTTCCTAGGAGGGCCCTATCTGGGGTAGGCGACATCACACTTAGTCCCTTAGCTTGTCTCTCTTGTAATTTTTTCTCATCTTGCATTGAAGTTAACATTGATCCTCTAAGACTTGTTAAGTTGACAATGGCAAGAGTATGACCAACCTTTATTTGTGTTTGAATTTTTTGATGTTCCTATAACCATCATGTGTTGCCTTCTTGTCATATTGGCATGGCCTTTTAAGTAAAATGTGACAGCCTTACATAGGAACCATATCCCATAACACCTTTTCTTGATAAGAACCAATCTTGAAAAGAGTAAGTGCTTGCCTTGTAACCCAAATTTCACCGTCATCTTTGAGCCATTGTGGCTTGGAAAGCTGAGGATGTTGTCATGTAGGTAGTTGCAACTTCTCCACCAAAGTATTGCTAGCCATATTTGTGCAACTCCCACAATCAAAGATCATGCTACACACCTTATCATTCACATGGCACCTTTTTCAAAATATGTATTGTCTTTGGTCCTCTTCTTCTTTAACTTGCACTCTTAAGGCCCTCATTACAACAAAAGCAATAGGTCCCTTCTTGGCCCCCAATGCTAGGGAATCATCATCTAAAGGTTGCATCTCAGGGTCTTCATCAAGCTCTTCCTTATCCTCAGCCTCATACTCTTCTCCCTCTTCCATGTATAGAAGCTTGCAATCTCGAGCCAAATGACCCTTACCATTGTGCTTATAACACATAAACTCCTTAGTTCTTTGACAATTTTGAGGCACAGGAGTACATTTTGTATAGGAAGTGGCTATGGGTCTTTTTGATGAACTTTTAACCTTATCCTTCGATACTTTTTTCCTTGATTCATTGGATATGCTACCTCCCTAATTGACTCTTACACCTTTCATGGGACATAGTGCCCTTTGTCCTTTGTGCAATTCTCTCAACCTTGGTGGCTTGGTAGGACAAATTATCCATATCCACATAAGGAATTAAATCCACTCTATTTGCAGTTTTGAGATTGAGGCCATTCAAAATTCTCATCATGGTGGTCTCCTCATCTTCAACAACTTGAGCTGTAGTGACTGTCATGTCCAATTGCTTATGGTAATCCTCCACAGACTTGCTTCCTTGGACCAATCTTTGCTATTTTTGTATTTGGTTTTAGTAGTAGTAACTAGGAAGAAATCTATTCCTCATGATGGCTTTAAGCTTCCTCTAAGTTTTAATGGGCTCTTGATCATTCCTCTTTCTTGAAATCACCACCTGATTCTACCACACAAGAGCATAATCAATAAACTCAATAGTGGCTAATTTTATCATTTTTTCCTCCTAGTATTTATGACAACCAAACACCATCTAAATTTTTTTTGCACCTACTCCCAATATGCATCTGGATCACTTTTACCTCTGAATAGTAGGATGTTGAGCTTGATGGAGTTTATTTGGTCATCCTCACATGGCTCCCCCTCGTTGGTTTCTAATGTGTAAGCTTCTTCCTCCTCTTCTTCCTCCTCTAATTTTACTCCTTTATGCTTCCTGATGATGGGATTAGTCTTCTTTTGCATAGACGATGATGTCTCTTTTTAAGAGTTAAGCTCCTTCATTTGAAGCCCTAGGTTAGTCAACCTGTCCAATACCTTGATCTTCAAAGAGTGAAAAGCCTTATTGTCCAATATAGTTGGAAGAATACTATCAATCTCCATAGCTATATATGAAATCAAAAAATCCTCACAAAACACTCCCTCATATGTTTCTCTCAAAAAATGTCACTCACACTTAATTAGTTAGCGGCAATTCGCAAGAAAAGTTAGTCTTAAAAGTTTTGAACAAACTAGACTCAAAGCACTCAAAAATTACAAAATCTTTGAAAATCAAGTAATTTTGAAGAAAAAAATGAAGGAAAACACAAGACTAAAGGAATTTCAGCAATGAAAGATTGCTAGAATCAAGATTAGGACACAAAGGATGCAAAATTGAATTGTTGGGTTTAAAATCGGGAGCTTGTGCAAGTGTTCACTATTTTTTATTTCTTTGTTAAAAATAATGTTTTTTGTACTATTTTATGGCTAAACAAATGCCCCAAAGGGTTTCTTGCGGCAAAAGAAAGCATAGGAAACAATTAATTGTAGCTCAAACTTGAAAACCTTAATTTTTGCACAAACTGGAACAAGCTTTGTTGGATGGAAGCAACCTTTCTCCCAGACCTTCTTTTTTTGTTTTTATTTTTTTTTCTATATTTTGGATGCAATAAATCAACTGAAAATGATTTAAATTGGTTTTTGGAAACTTTAGAATAGGTTTGGCACGTAGAAACTTTGTTACATGCAAATTATGCTCAGCTTGCAGTTTAAGCATAGTTTTGGCCTGAAATAATCCAAAACTGAAGAAATTGAATTAGATATGAAGGGAATTGAACTATAAGGAATAAGAAAAATATGGAGTAAACATAGAGAGTTGGATGAAGAAACTAGAAGAAAAAATGCTGGACATAAATGAACTTCAAAGGGAAATCGAATTAGTGTTTTTTGGCTCCACATGTTGCAATTGAATGAACTAAGTTAGGATGCTGGGAATATCCTAGAGCATAATGAAATAGATTAGATTTGATAGGAGATAGCATGAACATAGAAAATAATGGAAGCAACTTGTAGGAAAAACTGGAAGAACAATAATTTGGATGCTAAGACAGCAAACTAGCATAGTTTAGATGCAAATGATGCCAACTAGTTGTTTTTGGTATGTTTTCTTGATTTTGGCTCAAATGAATGGTTGGAACTAAAAGATACAGAACTAGAATAGATAATAAAATACTTAGAACACAAAAGACCTGAACAAAAAGGACAAGAAGAAACAAAAATAGCAAGAGTTGAATGAAAGAGAAACTAAAAAAAAAATAGGAATTTTATTTTTTGGAACTTGTCTCTCATACCAATTGTTGACAAACTACATAGGAATAACTGCAAGAATACTTTAAGCTCCAAGAATCAATAAGAACAAATGATTAATTTTGAAGACTTGATCTATGAAGACTGTAAGTTCTTTGAGCACTAGGTGAAGTTTATACAAATCTAATGAGATAACAAATAGCTCACAATTGTTTTAATTGTGAATAGTGAAGCTCTAAGAAATCATTTATATAGGACATCTCCTGCTTTAGAGAAATGAGTACTGTAGCATAATATTTGTGAAGTGATAGAAGTAGGGGTCAGAGGGTTCCCTAGAGTATTATTGGGAAGGGAACCTCCGATGCCCATGTTAGTGAAGGGAAAACTGAAGAGAGAATCATATTAGTGAGTGAAAGAGTTTCCCCATGCCTTACCTAGGAGTCTTGTTACCCACTCTGGAGTAATCCAGTTATGGTGCCAAAATTGTGCATTTAAAAACTCCCAGGATTGGTATGTTCTGTAGGCCACCAGAACAATACCTTTAGTGTGCGTACCCAAGTGGCCATATTGGGCACTATGTAAGTGCATGCATATTGGTCCAACCACTACACAAATATTCACATTTCATGCATACCGTGGCAGCAAGGAGGGAAAACATTAGCACAAGTCTTAATCTTGGCTACCACACATTAAGCAATCTTATCAAGTGTAAGTGAGCAGCCACTGCACCTGAAATTTTATCCAAAAAAATGTATTAATCCAGCCATGTAACCCCCTATTTTATTATCTCTATTATCAAGTAGAGTCCTTCAACAAACTAAGGAATTTGGTTTTACATCAATAGCCCACCTATGGACCAAGTTATGGATTTTTGAAGTTGGTTACAAATTTTGACCAAATGAACAATAACTTAGCAAATTTTGCAACCCCATTTCTTTGGATAAATTGCTCCAAATTTAGAAATTCTAAATCCCAGTTAAACCTCTATATTTTCTATAATTGTGGTTAAAATTTCATATTAAGATTCATTCTACATAGGGAGATATAGAACTTTGAGTGCAGAGTCAAAATTTTGCCTACTTTATGACTATTTTGCCCATACAAAATTTCATAAGTGTGCATAGACTTCATTCACAAGAGGTAAGCCCTCCAAGGCTATCCTATACATGTCCAATACACATAGGAATTACATTATCTTGCATCTAGCAACTTTATGTGGTCAAAATAGAATTTTCAAGTAAGCAGCCTATCATTCACACTTAGGCAGCTTTCACAACATCACATACATAGCCAAAACATTACTCAAATGTTCACATTATTGTCTCATTTTACATACACCACATTTACATGCATACATACACTAATAAATGGTCTTAACTTAACTAAATATGCACCCAAAGTTACAGAAGTGCCTGAGATGCAACGGACTCCAAAAACAGGATGCTGGACAATTGCTGCATACCCCAATAAGGACCATCACAAAAAAATAAAATGTGCTCCTAAAATTACCAAACTTTACAGATCGTAGCTAGACATATGGAAGTTTAAGTACCTGAAAATTCAGGGAAAAAATCAAACCGTGATGGTTAGTTTGAGGGTGATCTTTCAGTTGGACATGAAATGGCAGATTGAGGGGAGTAAGTTTCATTGATAAACATAGTAAGGGAAACGCTTGGGATCTTAAGGAAATGTGACCTTAATTAAAACCTACATCCAAATAAACTAAAACATAGAAACCATAATATATATATACAAGATATAGCAACCAAATGCGGCAGCCATTCATAACCAACAAACACATGAAATGTGCTAGCAACACAAACCATAGGTTAGTCCATAAAACACATAATAAACATAACCAAATCACTATGGCAGCCCTCCTCAAGCTAATGCTTGGTCTTAGGAGGAGTTTAACACTAGTTAGTACTAACTTTGGGCTCTAGAAACCTTCACTTCATTGCCATCATTGTGCACTTCACACTAGGTCACAAAACCTTCAATAAGTTCACTCCCTTCACTAAGCTTGGTTCATCAATGTCATGGCTCTCTTCCAAGCTTAGCCCTAGCTCCATGGTTGCTTGAAAATATAGAAAACAACCCATTAGATCAAGAGAACCCTTACAAAATTAGGTAGGCTGAAAATCAAGCTTGACCCTTGAAGTATCCAAGAAATAGCTCTAGTTTTCTTCCAATTGCTTCCTTTTGCCTTTAATTTTAATCAACTGCAAGTTTGAAGGTGTGGTGGCTATGGAGGAAGTGTGGCTATGTTCTTGGGCTGGAGGAGGCTAAAAATGGGAGAGAGATAAATGAGTTGGCCACCTAAATGGGCTTATATGAGCTTAAGTGCACAAAACACACTTAACAAGCTTAACCTTGCTTTATGTCCTTTTCCTTGCCCATAAGCATGGTTTCTTTGCTTAAACTTATTGGTCCACATTTTGCCCACATTTTTGACCAATTTCCAAGCCATAGCCGCCCCTCCCTAGGTGAAAACTCCAAATTGCTCCATTTGACTTAAGTGAGAGGCATACACATCTTAAGGCCTACGTTAGAACACTTAAGTCCTTTATGCCTTTTTTGTGTTTTCTTTGTCCTTAGTTGTCTTCCATGAGTAATTTGGTCCTCCAATAGCACTTTTATACCATTCATATATTTTCCATATCTCTCCAAAGCTCTTTCTTGAGAGTTTACAATTAAGTACCTAAATTTCAAAATCCTTACAAAAAAGTCCATAGGTTGCTTGACAAACAAGCAACCCTTAAGACTTTTCCTGGGGGCCAAGTTACCAACTTGTAACACTTTAAAGGAGGTGTTCATTATATCATTTACCCCACACATTTTAATCAACATGAAGAGAATTACACAATATAATGAATTTTAGACATTATGCCACACTTATAATTCTCCCATTTTTGTGAGGTGGTAACGATCCCCCCCCCCCTTAAAAATTTTGGTCCTCCAAAAGAGCCTCTAGCTTCAGGTATTCTTTAGGATACCTTTCCATAAGGTCTTCTTCAGTTTCCTAGGTTGCTTCTCGTTCAGAGTGGTGTGACTACTGAACTTTATCGGTGGGAATGAGCTTGTTTCCTAACCTTGTGGTATCCTTGGCTAAGATAGCTATAAGTTTCTCTTCTTATGTCAAGTTAGGTTCCAACTATATGTCTTCCACTAGAATAGCATGCTTTATGTCCAATAGACACTTTTAAGCATACTGATGTAGAAAACATTATGAACACTTGACATGCTTGGCGGTAGAGCTAACTTGTACGCTACCTTGCCAACTCTATCCAAGATCTTATAAAGACCAATATATCTTGTAGCTAACTTGGATCTTCTACCAAATCTGACAGTGCCATTGGCTGATGCAACTTTCAACCAAATATTGTCACCAACCTCAAATTCCAAGTCTCTCATTCTTTTACTCACATAGGTAATGGTTCTTTCATTGGCTACCTTAATCTTTCTTGAATTTTGTTGATTTTGGCAATAGTCTCTTCAATAATTTCAAGACCTATCTCTAGCCTGTCTAAGGCTTCCATCCAATAGTGGAGTATCATGCACCTTCTTCCATAGAATGCTTCATAAGGTGCCATGCCAATGGTGCTCTGATAACTATTATTATATGAGAATTCCACCAATGGCACGTGTTGGTCCCATTCACCCTTGAAATCCAACACACAACTCCTGAGTATGTCTTCTAATATCTGTATCACCTTTTTAGTTTGCCCATTAGTCTGAGAGTGATAAGCAGTACTTAGGTGCATTTCGGTACCTAGAACTTTGTGAAAAGCACTCCAAAAGCAAGCTGTAAATCTTGGATCTCTATTAGATACAATGGAATGTCGTATTCCATGTAATCTAACTATCTTTTGGATATACATCGGAGCCAACTTCTCCATAGAATCGATGAGTTTCATAGGTAAGAAGTGGGCACATTTGGTTAGCCTATCCACCATGACCTAGATTGTATCATGCCTTAATCTGGTTATAGGCAACCCAGTAAAAAAGTCCATAGTTATGTTGCCCCACTTCCTCACTAGTGTAGTTAAAGTCTGTAGGGTACCAGTTGGCTTCTCGTGCTCTACCTTTACTTTCTGGCATGTGGCACATTTGGAGACATAAGTAAATATTTCTCTCCTCATATTTGACCACCAGAAGTGAGTATTCAAGTCTTTATACATTTTTCTCACTTCTTGGATGGATGTTCAACTTGCTTGTGTGAGCTTCTTCAAGTCTTTCATCCCTGAGCTTTGGTACTTTAGGCACATAGATCCAGTCCTTGAAATACAGTAATCCTTGCTTATAGGCAAAGGATTGATATAATGAACCTTTTTCTTATCCCGAAATATTTTTCAGATCAGGATGTGTCTCCTATGCCTTTCAGGCTTCTTCAATCCATCCAGATTGAATTGTCAATGTGTAGATTTGGGCTTCCTCCCACTTATGCCACTTATGCCACAGGCACAATACACTATTCTACTCATCATGATCAGTTATGGATCCTCTTTTCAGAAGTCTTATGTACTTCCTGCTCAAGGCGTCTGTTTCTAAATTGCCTTTGCCCTTTGTGTACTCTAAATTATCTTAGTCCTTGATGTACTCTAACCGTCTCCTTTACCTCATGTTCAACTCTTTCTGAGTGAACAAGTACTTTAGGCTCTTATGGTAAGTGTAGATCACAAAAAAACTACCCATCAAGTGATGCCTCCATTGCTTCAAAGCAAAAATCACTACTGCCAGTTCTAGATCATGGGTAGGATAATTTTGCTCATGGGGTCTCAACTACCTTGATTGATAAGGAATGACATTTCTGTTTTGCATAAGCATACAACCTAACCCAGATCTAGATGCTTATGTATAGATGATGTGGGGCTTACTTGGATCAAGAAGAATCTGTTAGTATTGTGCCCAAAAAACCAATCATGAGATGATTGTATTTTTGCACATTGAGTCATGATATTTTATTGAGGCATTAATCCAGCAATTATGTTTGTTGTTTTGTTTCTGCGTAACGTAATAAGCATAATTGTAACCCTAGAATAATGATATTCTTAAACGTCCCTAGTCTAGTATTATTGTGGAGCGGGTTGCAATAATACATAATGACTAGCATATGTGGAGACTAATATGAGATATCTAGTCTACATATGGGTACAAGTTGGAGAACTTGTGTACTGGACCGACCCACCATGAGAACACTTCATGGATCGTTATATGAGTGTCATAAGTGATTCTCATAGTGATCATGGTATATGTAGTCCTTCGACCTAAGATCATCAAGGTTCCCTACATGTGAGTCACATACTTTGATACTTTCCTTTGTTGCTCGTAACTGAGTGAACTTGAAGGAGGTCATTGGGTATGTCACATATCATGCGGAGGGATTTGTATGATCAAGATGGGATTTGTCCCTCCTATGTAATGGGAGTGATATCTTCGGGCCCCTTGATAGAGTGAGACTTAGAAAATGCATGGCCATGCTTCGATGAGTTGATATATGATATCAATGTCGTCAGTTTAAGTTGGTCTACTCGGTAATCAAGAAACCAAAGATTGGGCTATACGAGAGTGACACATTCCATGTCTCGTGCTTAGTCTTGATATCTTGGACAAAGGGACAATGGCATATATCGGTGATGATCATAAAGGTTTAGTCGAATCACCGACAATCTTGTCACTTGGGTAGCAATGATGTGTTGCTAGACACCGCTCATTGCTTATGATCATAAATGTGATTTATGATCATTGCCAACATGGCAAGAGCCTATTGGGTCGCACACATAGAGCTATTTGGATCATTAGAGTGCATGGGCTAATTATTTGGGTTATGGTTTCACTTTAATTTCGTATTAATAATGGGCCCAAGAGTTGAGCCATTATTAAGCCCGAAATTAAATCCTAATTGGATTAGGGCTTTGAAACCCATTAGGCCTGGAAGTTGAGTCTCACTATAAATACAACTTTTAAGTGAGAAATTCGCAGGTCTCCTTGCCCTAGCCTCCAAAAAGGACAGTCGCACTCTTCTCTTGCAATTCCTTGGAGGACGCAAGCTAGCACTGCGTGCGCAAGAGAAACGCATCTGCCGGGACGCAGTGGAAGCGTGGTGATCCCGAGAGGCTCGTGTGGATACCATAGAGAGCCTGAACACGTCAACTGTTCAGGTTTTGTGATTCGACTCTACAGTTGAGTGAGAGATCTCAACCGAAAATTAGGTATGAAATTTTCGAACACCCGGTTTACCCCGTTTCACTTGGATCCTGGAGGGTTTCGGTTAAATTCCGCTGCGCTGTTTGGCTCCCGAAACCCAACAGAATCAATACTAAAGCTTCAATCAAGCTCTTTTTGAGCTCCTACAAACTCTTTTCACACTTCTCAGTCCACTCAAATCTTTGACCTTTCTTGGTCAGATGAGTAAGAACTGAGGCAATCATGGAAAAGCCTGATACAAATCTTTTGTAGTATCCAACTAATCCTAGGAAACTTCTGGTTTCCTTTATAGTCTTTGGTCTTTCCCACTTTTGCACTATGTTGACCTTTTCAGGGTCTACCTTAAGGCACTGTGCATCTATGATGTATCCTAAGAAAGACACTTCCTTTATCAAAAATTGACACTTGGATAACTTGGCATAAAGCTGATGTTCCAACAGAGTCTTCAAGGCAATCTTCAAATGATGTTCATGTTCATTTTAATCCTTGGAATACACTAGGATGTCATCAACGAACACAACCACAAATTTGTCTAGATGTGGTCTGAACACCTTATTCATCAGGTCCATAAAAGCAACTAGGGCATTAGTCAAACCATATTGCATGACTTTGTACTCATAATGCCCATATCTGGTCCTGAATGTATTCTTAGGACTGTCCTATTCCTTTACTCTCAACTACAAGTATCTAGATCTCAAATCTATCTTGAAGAAGGTCTTAGCTCCCTTGAGTTGATAAAAAAGTCCTCAATCCTAGGGAGTGGATAGTTGTTCTTGATAGTCACTACATTAAGTTTGCTGTAGTCAATGCATAGTCTCAATGATCCATCCTTTTTTTTTAGAGAGAAAACTAGAGCTCCCCATGGTGAAACATTTGGCCTTATGAACCTTTTTTGAATAAGTTCATCAAGTTGTTTCTTGAGCTCATTCATCTCTATGATAAGCATTCTGTAAGGAGGTATGGATATTGGACAAGCTCCTGATTGCAACTTGATCTCAAATTTAATCTCCCTTAGTGGAGGAGTACCTGGCAGGTCTTTAGGAAAGGCTTTTGGAAAGTCTTTCACTATAGGTATTCTATCCACTTCTTCTTCATAGTGTAATTCATTCAATGCGTAACAAAATCATGCTCAGAAATTACAGGTATCTCATCTAATACCTCTAGTTCCATGCCATGCATTTCATACACTATTTCCTTAGAATTCACTAATGCATGCACTTCACCATCAGGCAATGTGATTTCCCTCTTACCACAATCAATTCTTATGTTATACATAGGAAGCCAATTCATACCCTGCACTAAATCATACTTAGGAATGTCCAACACTAGCAGATTAGAAATAACCTTAGTCATTCCCACTACTAGCTCAGAATCCTTAGCTATGTCATTAGTGAAAAGACATTGACTACCTGCTATTTTCACTAAGGATATCCTAGGCATGATTTCAGTAGCCAATTTTATGGCATCAACAAAATTCCTAGCCACTATAGACCCAGAGGCACTAGTATTAAACAAAACACTAACAGGCATACCATTAAGCTAAATGTTACCTCTTAGTGCTCCTCCTTGCTGTGATGTCTATGGCCTCTCCACTTGGAAGACTCTGCCAGCTCTTTGCACTAGAGGCTAAGGCATTAGAGGAACTGCCCTCTGCTATCCCTCCCTAAGTGCTCCCTCTCTAGGTCCTGCCCTAGTAGTCCATACTGGACCTTGGTCTTCGGGCCATCTTTGAGCCTATGGTAGTCTTTGATCCAATGATCCATGGATCCAGCTCTTAGACATGCTTGGGTGTCAAAATAGCAAGGTTTCTTTCCATGAAACTTCTTGCATTTAGGGCACCTTAGGCCAAGGTACTTACCCTTAACCTTGCCTTCACCCCCAAGATGGGAACTCTTGTCAATTCCTTTGTCATGTGGTGGCTTCTTCTGCTTGCTTGCTACCTGGCTACTTTCCCCTGGTCCACTAGGAAAGTACCTAGTCTCATACTCTTGTTGCTATACTAATAAAGCTTTCTGCACCACTTCATAGTATGTGACTGCCCCAAAAGTTCTTTACAGCCTTTCTAATATCTGACTTTAGGTCTCCAATACACAGAGGAATTACATAGATGTCCAATACACTGAGGAATTACATGCTCTTGTATCTCGCAAGTTTATGGGGCCAAAATAGAATTTACAAGTAAGCAGCCTATCATTCACACTTAAGCAGCTTTGCACCAGATCACATACATAGCCAAAACATTGCTCAAATGTTCACATTCTTGTCTCATTTTACATATAGTACATTTACATGCATCCATGCACTACAAAATAGTCCTAACTTAGCTAAATATACACCCTAAGTTATAGGAGTGCTTGGGATGTAATGGACTCTAGAAACAGGATACCGGACAGCTGCTGCATACCAGAATAAGAAGCATCACCAAAAATATAAAATGTGCTCCTAAAATCACCAAACTTTCCAAATCACAACTAGACATATGGACATTTAGGTACCTAAATGTTCAAGGCAAAAATCAAACCACAAAGGTCGGTTTAAAGGTGATCTTTCAGCTGGACCTGAAATGGCAGGATTGAGGGGAATAAGTTTCATGAGCAACTTAGTAAGGGAAAAACTTGGGATCTTAAGAAAATGTGACCTCGATTAAAACCTGCATCCAAAGACACTAAAAAAAAAAATCTGCAATGCATATATGCAAGATATAGTGACCAAATACAGCAGCCATTCACAACCAACAAACACATGAAATGTGCTAGCAACACAAACCATAGGTTAGTCCATAAAACACATAATAAACATAACCAAATTACTATGGCAGCCTTCCTTAAGGTAATGCTTGATCTTAGGAGGATTTTAACACTAGCTAGTACTAACTTTGGGCTCTAGAAAGCCTCACTTCACTGCCATCATTGTGCACTTCACAGTAGGTCACAAAACCTTCGATAAGTGCACTCCCCTTATTAAGCTTGGTTCATCAAGCTCATGGCTGTCTTCCAAGCTTATCCCCAACTCCATAGTTAATTGAAAATATAGAAAAGAACCCACGATAGCAAGCTAACCTTTACCAAAGTGGGTAGGCCAAAAATCAGGCTTGATCCTTGAAGTATCCAAGCAATAGCTCTAGTTTCTGTCCAATTGCTTCCTTTTGCCTTCAATTTCAATCAATTGCAAGTTTGAAGGTGTGGTGACTCTAGAAGAAGTGTGGCTATGTGCTTGGGCTAGAGGAGGCTGAAAATGGGGGAGTGATAAGTGAGTTGGCCGCTTAAATGGGCCTAAATGAGCTTAAGCGCACAAAACACACCGAACAAGCTTAACCTTGCTTTATGCCCTTTTCCTTGCTCATAAGCATGGTTTCTTTGTCTTAAACTTATTGGTCTAGGTCCACATTTTACCCACATTTTTTACCAATTTCCAAGTCATAGCCGCCCCTCCCTAGGTAGGAAGACTCCAAATTGCTCTATTTGACTTAAGTGGAAGACATACACATCTTAAGGTCTACATTAGAACACTTAGATCCTTTATGCCTTTTTTGTGTTTTCTTTGTCCTTAGTTGCCTTCCATGATTAATTTGGTCTTCTAATAGCACTTTCATACCATTTATATGCTTTCCATAACTCTCCAGAGCTCTTTCTTGAGAGTTTACATTTAAGTACCCAAATTTCCAAAACCTTACAAAAAAGTCCATATGTTGCTTGACAAACAAGCAATCCTTAAGGATTTTCTTGGTGGCCAAGTTATCAACTTGGAACACTTTAAAGGAGGTGTTCATTATACCTTTTATCCCTCACACTTCAATCACTATGAAGAGAATTTGACAATATAATGGTTTTTAGCCATTATGTCACACATGTAATTCTCCCATTTTTATGGGTGGTAACAAGTTCTCTGGGGGTATTTATAGGGCGATTGGGCAAAGGGCCATTGGCTCTACAGGATGAGATTAGAATAGTTGGATGATTAGATCTGAAGGTCCTGAATCTGTACCCTATAGAGGTTGTCTTCAACTGGCTTGCGAGGGATGGTAGGTGGTTAGGCTCCGACACTAGATTGGGGAGCATATTGGTGGCTTTGTCAGTGGTCTTAAAGGCCACATATTTGGTCTTATTCTTGGGGCTCCTCTAGTGTTTTCTGTAGGTACTTTGAACTTCAAGGGGTTCCATTGCTACCAAGGATGGGTGGTCTATCCTCCGAGGTCTTTGCTCTCTTCTAAAGTATTCAGGGCTTGAGCCCTTTGACTATCATGTGCCCCTTTCAGTTAGGGATGAGGTTGCATCTTTGTCTCGGATGTAAATAAGTCACCACCCGTGCCTTTTGCTATGGTTTTTTCCCTGCCTCTAGGGTATTAGTTTTTCCTTTAATTGTTTAGGACTCCATGGGAAATTTTTATGGGGTGCGTTATTTTCCTAAGGAAATTTATGACATATGCGTTAGCTCCTTAATTCGCACATTATGGATTTGATGGTTTAGAAGGCATGCCTTTGGTTTTTGTTTCGAGTTAACACATGTTGCTTTTTCATTGGGCATTTTTTTTAGTTACATCTCTTCAACTCGAAGGGGGTAATTTTAGTATATGGGGTGCCATTATTACAGCGTCTTTTTATTTGCCCTTTTTAGGCTATATATATATCCCTTTCTTACGTAGAAGTTCCTCATTTCCCATTTTTTTCTTCTCTTCACTCTTCTTTTTCTCTCTAGTTCTCTAGTTTCCTCTCATTTCCTATGGTCATCTCTTCAGTGGAGTGATTTTTGGTGACTTATTATGGCAATCAGTTGGGTTTTAGAGTATCCTCAGGTGGGTGGTTTGCCTGAGGTTTCTTTTTGCTCTCTTCTCTTTTTTCCAAAGTAGCTCTCTAGAGTTCTGAGATAGGAGCGATGGCTAGTTAGAGTGCCAAAGTTAGGACTATTCAAGAGGGTTGGAGCTCTTTGGACTCTCATATTAGCTGTGCTACCTCTAAGAGGATGGAAAAGTGCCATGTGAAGTTCTTTTTACCTTCATATATTAAGGTTAGGGTAATTGAGCAAGGTGAGTTGAGCTACCATCCTTGGGAAGGGGAGATGACTATTTTCAAAACCTAACTTAAGGTAGGTCTGCGGTACCTTGCTCTGACGATGGTCTCATGACCAAAGAAGTGCTTCGAGAGTTAGGTGTTATGAAGGAGCACTTAACTAATCTTGATATTGTCAGGACCCAATTCAGTCCCACCTTAAACCTTTTTAGGAGATTGGAGATCAATCAGTTATTTTTATGTGCTTAGTTGATTTTCATTACCCAATTGGTTTTATAAGGTGAATTAGGCCTGACTCCCAGGATTCTTAACCCCAAATTTGCTGTTTACCTAGGTGGGCATCTCAAGCTTTTGAGTGCATATTGGTGATGCCCGGCGACAACTTTGTTGTACAACATAATGGCCTGAAGTAGGGACTTCCGGTGTGGAGAGTGTTTGAAGGAGAGACTTCCAACGTGAGAGTGCCTGAAATGCTCAAAAGAACAAGGGTTAGGAGCTCCCTAGAATGTGTTTATGGGGGAGGAGCCTCCGACGCCTAAGTCAGTATTTGGTAAGTAAAGAGTAGAGAGTGGAGAGTAAAAGAGTGGAGAGAGTTCTGTGTATATCCCCCTTTACCAAGGTTATTCCCCAAGTATTTATAGGAGAGCGTTGGGAGAAGTCTGTTTGACATAGCTCGCTCAGATCATGTCACGTGTGCGGTCGGGTGTGATCCGTATCTTTAGGGATGGGGGAGCTCTAGCTGGCCATAGGTTTTTCTGTCCAAGAGTTAGGGCCATGGGAGGTGTGTGTGTCAGGGGCGTGTGCGGGGTCTCTGTGTCAGAGGCTTCTTAACCATTTTCATCTTATCTCCGTAAGACCCCTTCGGGGAATGAGACCGCTTCGGGGTATGAGACCCTTTTGGAATAGGAGGCCTCCTTCGGCTAGATATCATCACCGAGGGCTGTCAGGATGAGTTCTTCGGTGGAGCGGGGCACCTTCGGGAGAAGCTCTACTACGCCAAGGATGGTGGTTTACCGAGGTTAGAGGGTCAAGGACTGTGTACCCTTTTTTTTCGAGGTTGCCGTTCATCCGACCGACGGTGATGCTCGACTTTTACAGTGGGTGGTGCTCGTCAGAGCTTAGGAGTTCAGAGGGTAATAGCCCTTTGGCTATCAATTGGGTTTAATGAAAATAGGTGAAGTACATGTATGTTCTATGCTCTTTGGAGGCTTATTAGAAGCCTACCCAGTGCATCGAGCAAAACATACACACATGCATACATCCTAGTTTGTTACATAAAGTGCCTTAAGGCTTTCCTAAGCCCAAAATGCATATAAGGCATAAGCGATGTTTTACACTAAGTCCTACTGCCATTAGTTACGTACACATATGTACAGGCCAAAATTTGGCAAACAGGGACAACTTGGCCCAAAACTATATAAAACAAAAGTTTGGTGCACTACAAGTCATGCATGGTACATGGCATGATTCATACTGTCTCTAAATCCATTGAACTTTAACTTTCACTTTGACTTTGCACTTAGGCCATAGTTGTCTTATTACTTTCTTGGTCCTAGCCCATAGCAGGATAGATCCAAACATAGCAAGTCCCATAGTAGCCATTAGGGCCTACAAACATAGCAATAGAAGAAAACCATAAGTTCATTCTGATGAACTTTTGCATGATTCCTTTTGAAAAGTCTTAATTTTAGAGTATACCTCTCTATACATAGTCCACCTCCAGAGGTTCCTTAGCCCTTTACTCTTGCAGTTCCTTACTTTGAAATGGGAAAAAGAGGGCATGAGTACATAGGTACTTAGTAAAGACCTAGTATAGCACCGAGTGCCTTTACAATGTTTATAGCATTGATATACATATAAACCTCCAATTTTGTTTGATGACTTGCATGCAAAGACAAAGAAAACACCAAGTATAGTATATACAAGATAATACATGATACATATATATACAAATAAGGGGTTAGCTATCACAGACACTTCCAACCACAATAGCCAAGTTCAAGCCTCGGCTCCACACAAAATGCATATAATAGTAGGAATGTCATACCGTTTATAGGGAAACTTTAGGATATTTCTATATAAACAACCACATGCATGATTGTTAACCTAAAATTAACTTGTTTAGATAGAAAAAAATATTTCAATCTGATAAAATATGAGCTCTGGCAATTAGGACCTAAAATTTCAGTATTTGCCTGCAGAAATGCAATTTATTGACAAAACCCATAGTTTGACTTGGAAAACCAATTCTTAAAGTTTAGACACATCATAAAAATGGAAAATGACTTATATACCAAGTTTGGTGCCCAAACTAATTCAGGAAGCAATAAGTCAATCTTTAGTCAACAAGTTGAGCTCTTAAGCCATATTTATGCAGAAATAACTGAAATCCGATTTAGGTAACTTAAGTAGCTAGAAATTATGCTGTAAATCCATATTAAATAATTATAAATCATTCCAAAAGCTTGACATTTATCAGAAACAATAACAACCCTCTGTATATGTTTTATAGCCTAGTTAGCAGAATCAGCTGAAATATAGCTAAAACAGTACAATTCAAGTAGAAACCTTATTGGAAGCCTAAGATACAATAAAAATAGGACCTAGGGTTAAGAAACCCAATCCAAGACTTACCAAGTAAAAAATGCTTTAGAGAGGTCAATATTACCATCATCAGCCTTGCCACAGCTCTGAGTCTGAAACTCCATTACAATTTCATTAGTGTTTAGCTAGTAAATTATGGAATTAAAAAAAATTTATTGAACCAAGGTTGTTCAATAATTCTAACCTACATCACCAAAATTGTAAGAGCACACAAAATATAGTGTTGGTCTAGCTCTCATGATTTCCTGCAAAAAAAGTCAATAGGGGTGAGTTGCTTTGAAAACTTAGTAAGAGACACTCAATGACCATTAAGATCCCAAAATGGTCTAGAATAACAATAGCTTGCTCGCTCAACAACAGCTAATTACTTGCAATCAAATTAGAAAAGGAACACATCCAAGCACAATAATAAAATATATACAATAACAATATAATCTACATGATGCATATGATGCAAGTAACACCTATTCAATCCAATAACCCTTTTGGTTTCAATAAGCAATCCAATAACCCTTTTGAGTTCAGTAAGCAATCCGTTAGCTAGGGCTATTCTTTTTAGCCATCATTAGCTATAATAGCAAGCATAAATAGAAACAGCAATGAGCTCCTAGGGATTCAAATAATCAACATGGCCATCTGTGCTGCTGGGTCAGCACTTCCCCTTGCTTGCTATGATTGCTTTGATTGCTTTGATTGATCATTTAGTAATCCATGAATGGATTCTATCAAACAATACAATCAGTAGATCAATAAGGCTAAAGTTTGATTCACTCAGAGCATCCTTCTTACTCCGACCAATAAGAATCCTTAGCCTTGTTCCTACAGAGCTTTAAATCTTAACCAATAAGAATCCTTAGCCTTGTTCCTACAGAGCTTTAAATCTTACTCTGGCCATGAGGAACCTTGAACAATTCAATACCCCTATGAAAACCATGATCACTCAGATTAATTCAATGTCACATGGTTTCTGATCTTTTCTTACTTTGCATGTATCTAGACAATTTCAATACGTGCGTTAACAGTAGCAAGTAAGGCTAGTGTCCCTTACCTTTTAATTCACCTTTATCTTTAGAACTTCCAACAATTCAACTTCTTTCCTACTGGCCCTTCATCAAATTAGCATGGGTGTGGAGAAATGCTACACTTTCTGCAACCCTGAGCCTCTCTTCAGCTTAACCAAAAGAAAATAGCCAATTCGAAGCTTACATGCCCATATAAAACACCTTCTTGGACCTATAAAATTTTCCATAAATAGGGGACCAACTACTTAAATCAACAAGGAAAATACTTGGCAAGCAATAAACTTGTTTAGCCATTAGCCTGAAGCAATCAGCTAGCATCTGAGATCATTTCAACCAATTTTTCCCTCAATTTTGGCACTTCATCTATTTTTCCAGGTGAAATTAAGGTGGAAGAAGTTTTAGATGAAGAACAGGCTTATTATGTTTCAAACAAGCAAGTGCCCGAGCACCTATTTTGCTTTAGCATTAAGTAGGCCTCCATCCCTCACGTAACTCCTTCAGTTTTTCTTTTGCTTTTAATACAGACCACAGGCTATCAATTTGACTCAATTTTCCCTTGAACCTTTCTAGCTAAGATTTTTCAATTAATTCAATTCAGCCCCCAGCTTCTTGTTAGGTAAAACCTCCAATTCCTAGATTTCAAGCAATTAGGTCACTTAGCACTTTGCTGGTCCTAATCTTATTGATTTTTTTTCAATTCAGTCCATGACCATTCATGTGCTTCTAATAGAGTTTGCAATTAAGTCCTTGCCTTTATCCAAAAAATCAATTAAGACACTACCTTAGTAGTTTAACTAGGCTTGGTTAAACAAAATAAATCACAATTCAATGCCAACAAGTAAATTAAAAAATAAGGGGCATTTTATTAACACAATTCCTAATTTAAATAATTAGGAAAATAAGTCATAATTATATATTTTCTTAAGCATGTCTCTAACATTAGCACACGTACACAAACAAGAAATGACACATACACACACACCACATACACACTGTTTTCTTAACATAACAAGCATGATTTTCTTTTAATTTCTTCATGTGATCACTTTGATTAAGTTCAATTAACATAGAGCTTTAGGTGATTGATCAAGCTTGGCAAAACAAAAACCCTATGCCTGCTGAAAGCAAACTAGCTAGCTTACCATAGTGCTTTATGCACACATAGCCCATTACATAGTCTCTAGGTTCCCTTGGCTTTTAGCCATCCCTTAAGGCAACTTTTGCCCTTCAAAATATAGAAGTAGAAGCTTCATAACATTGACCTGAAATGATATCAAGGAAGCTTGATCATAGACCACGTAACATTGACACCACCATGAGCTAGGTTTAGCATCATCATGTCTCAGATTTGGCTTGTTCTTCCTCTCCCTTAGTTCTTTTCTTTTTGGTAGCTTTAGGGTGTCTTGTTAAAGGTTTGGCCAAGTAGTATTTGGTGAGAAGGTAGCAAGAATGAAAGAAAACATCCACTCACAAAGGGCACCATCGTTGGCATGCTATACTTTGTTTTAGTTTTAACTAGTCGGCTTTCTCCTTTCATTTTTCTTTCTTTTCCTTTTGGTGGGTTTTTCTATGACACGACCCCTCATGGGCCTGCCTGGAAAGCCTATGGGAACTTGTCCCACACTTAGGGGTGATCACTAGTCAGGTCAAACCGAAAAAACCGAAAAACTGAAATATTTTAAAAATTTGGTTCGGTTATTTCGGTATTTCGGTTCGGTTTTGGTGAAAACCGAATAAAGGTAATTTCGGTTTTAGTTCGATTTTGGTTTTATAAGTCAGTTATTTCGGTAATCGAAATAACTGAATTAAATATTTTGGGCTTTAGCCCATTTTTCATTTGCTGTTTGATGTTGGGCCATAAAACCTTACCCAGCTACCCCTACCCGGTTACTAATCCTCTTTGGGCCTTTGGCCCTTTACCCCTTCGAATGTCATTGATTGATCACGGGATTCACAGCACAGGCAGGCATTGAGGCAGAGGCAGTAGGCACTCGCCGCTCACCACTCACCACTCACCAGGCACCAGCCCTTCTGCCCTTGGCCCTTTGCGAGTTGAGCTTGAGCCGCAGTGCTCATCTGATTCTGATTGTTTCGCCGTCTCGGACTCTCGGTCGCAGCTCACTCGTCTCCACTTTCCCGCTCCGGCAATCAGTCAATCACTGAATCGGTGATTCCCTGCCCCTTGCGCTATCGGTTACTGCCGCTGCTTACTCGCCCCAGGGCCCAAGCAGCTCCCAGCCCCCGCTTGCCGGTGTCGGCCTTAGCTTTGCTGCTTTGCTCGTCCGGCTGTCCCGGTTCTCGTGGCGGCAAATCATTATCGGCGTCAGGTAAAATTTTTGCTTGGATTTTTTATTTTTATTTTATTTTCATTTTTTTTGTGAGTTTGGTTAATATGTTCTATGAAATTAGGTTGCATTTTCTTGATTAGGAGTTTTTTTTATTCGAGACCTAGGTGTTGTGAACTCAAATTACTTTGATGAATGCATAGGGCTCAAGAAATCTGCCACTAAAGACTCAATTTTTTTATTAATAAGATTTTTGTTTATTTATGTTCAATGAGCCAAATGTGCAAAGCTAAAGTTCTCTACTTGGCCAAGTTAATTTAAGGTACTTACTACATAAAATCAAGTCAAACCGCAGCACTATACCTTGGCCAGGATACCATTTGACTTTGATTCATGTAACTTCCTGGGAAGTTTTCAATGAGTATAGGATTAGGAACAAGTGATTCTACCTCAAGGTGAAATCATAGTAATTAAAAAGATTGGACACACTTATTTTACACCATTCAAGTTTCAGCATTCCTTGGAGCAATACAGGGAAATGGAATCCCAGGGTTTGGTTACTTTGGTATGTGAAAATAGTGAAGAGGCGACCAGAAAGGGAATGCTTGAAGTTCTGTTCTATACCCATCCTAATCTTCCAAAGTTAAAAAAAGAGGCAAGCATGAATCAGGAAAGTTTTGGCCATAGTGAATTGTGTACAACATTTACAAGCTCTACTACTCTCCCTATACATGTAAAATTTTCCTCTAGTGACAAGTAATTTTTAGGTGTTCATTATAAGGAGGATTGAATGGCATTTTCTGGGGTAGAAATATTTGTACCACAGTTCAACCAAGGAATGTGATTCTTCAAAGCTTCCAGGTGAAAGCTGGGCTCACTTCAAAAGCTTTTATCTTCTCCCGGTTAATGGATGGACCTTTCTGATGTCTGGATGTAAGTTTTAGGGGCCCTGAGCTGCTAGGAGCCTCGTACCAATTTATGTCATTTGATTATTTTCTCACTAGTTGAGAAAACATTCCAGACCACAGTTCCCACCAAGTAGAGCCCAACTGAAACCTCAAACACTTGATCCCATGAACCTGAACATGGATTTGGAGGAAGAAATTTTCTAAGCAGCAGTTCAGAACACAATAATATATGAGATTATAAACAAGGAAAATGCACAATGATGGGAAGCACCAAAAATATTTCTCTTATACCAGTCTGTAAAAACTTATAGTTGTCTTATAGTTTAGTTTTAGGCTGCAACACAAACAACAATGATCATCCAACATCAGGGGAAACCTAGATATAAATACTACATTCCTTTTACATTATATTTTAGCATTTTCTTGAGCATTTTAAAAACAGAGGGAATGCATCTGATCGTGCTGTAATATGTAACCATTCAATTCCTAGTAGTAACTGTATGTCGGCTTATTTTGTTGATGATTTATAGTTTGTTAACTTTGGTTTGTGTATGAACATAATTTTTTTAATCTGGAAAGTGGAAGCTCTTCAAGTTATTTGAAGTGTAGAACCCGACATTCAAAATGGCTTCCACAAAAGAATCAGTTACAGCCAATGTAAGATTAATAGATTTATTGTTTTCTCATTGATTTTGATGTTTGTATTTAATCATTCACTTCATGCATTCACTTCACTTGTTTTGTAAATGATTATTACATGTTTCTAATGTATATGATGGATCCAAATGCCGATATTAGTTCCACAGAAGATGATTTGGTTGAAGAGATTGGTCTTCTAAATCCTCATTCATCATCCACAATAGAAGATAAAAAAGAATCGAAGAGAGCAACAAAATAAAAAAGGGAAGCTGCTAAGTGGAAATCAATGAAGCCAAGATCAAATGTTTGAAAGCATTTCATAAAGTTTGAGGATGAGAAAGGTAACAAGAAGGCTAAGTGCAAGTACTGTGGAAAAGAATATGCAGCGGATCCAAAAAGCAATGGAACAAGTTCGGCCCTTGCTCATACTCGATCATGCTCTCTGAATCCTGAGGTACAATCAAAATCCCAACAATCTCTTTTGTATGGTGGGACTAATGAAGGGGAAGGGGTTCTTGGTTGTTGGAATTTCGATGAAGAGGCTATTAGAAAAGCTGTTTGCTTTATGATTGTTGTGGATGAGCTTCCGTTCAAGTTTGTGGAAAATGAAGGTTTTAGCCATATGATGTCTGTTGCATGTCCTAGGTTTCTCATTCCATCTCATCATACAATTGCTAGGGATTGTTTTGATCTTTACTTTGATGAAAAAAACAAGTTGAAGGCATATTTCAAATCTAGTTTTCAGAGGGTTTGTCTTACTACTGATAGTTGGACTTCTATACAGAGGGTTAATTACATGTGTCTTACTGCTCATTACATTGATGACAATTGGAAGCTACAAAAAAAGATCTTAAATTTCTGTCCAATTACTAGTCATAAAGGTGAAGCAATTGGTATGGCTGTTGAGAATTGTCTGCATGAGTGGGAAATTGAGAGAGTATCTACAATCACAGTTGATAATGCTAGCTCGTATGATGTTGCTGTTGAATATTTGAAAAAAGTGATTGTTGGTTGGGGAACTAGAATTGCCAAATGCAAGTACATTCATATGAGATGCATTGAACATATTGTGAATTTGATTGTTCATGATGGGTTGAAGGAATTTCATTTATCTGTTGCTCGTGTGAGGGATGCTGTAAGATATATTAGGCAATCACCTGCTAGGTTGGCCAATTTCAGAAATTGGGTTCAATTTGAAAGAATTGAAAGTAAAGCTTTATTATGTCTTGATGTAAGCACAAGATGGAACTCAACTTTTATGATGTTAGATGCGTCACAAAAATTTGAGGGAGCCTTTTCTAGATATCATCTTTATGATCCAAATTACATTATTGAACTTGTTGAGAACAATGGGGTTCCTACAGAAGAGGATTGGAAGAATGTTAGGCCTTTAGTGAGTTTTCTTGAAAGCTTTTATGAACTCACATGTAGAATATCAGGTTCTCTATATGTCACTGCCAATAAATTCTTTCATGAGATTAGTGAGGTTGATGGCTTGCTACAACAATGGCAAAGTAGTGAGGATGTTATATTTGCTTCGATGGCGAAGTGAATGAGGGAGAAGTATGAAAAGTATTGGGGAAATATTGAGAAGATGAACATGTTGATTTATGTTAATGTAGTTCTTGATCCTCAATACAAGTTAGCTTTTCTTGAATTTGCATTGGAAGACATGTATGCTGAAAAAAAGGATGTGGGGTCTAACATGAAAATAAAGGTCAAGAGTAACATTTCTGAGTTATTTGAAGAGTATAAAAAAATTGTTCAACCTCAATCTGCTGAATCAAATTTGAGAACTCAAATGTCGGAGCAAGTTGATCTAGTAAGTCAAAAGAAAAGGAAGTACTTAGTGACAGAGGAAAGAATGAAGAAATTTGAAAATGTTTCTGGAAGTGTTGGGAATAAAACTGAGTTGGACAGGTATTTAGAGGAACCAAGAGAACCAGTTTCCTCTAAATTTGAGGTGTTAGAGTGGTGGAAGTTTAATTGTCACCGCTTCCCTATACTTGGAGCTATGGCGCGTGATATACTAGCTCTGCCTGTCTCTACTGTTGCCTCAGAGTTTGCATTTAGTACAGGAGGACGGGTTCTTGATCCATTTAGAAGCTCTTTAACTCCTAAAACGGTGCAAGCTCTTATTTGCGCACAAGATTGGCTTAGAAGGAGACTACGAGTTAGAGTGGAGGAAGATTTGGTGGAACTTGAAAAAATTAAAGAGGGAAATATTTATTATATTTTTACTTGCATTAGTCTTCAATTTATTGTTATGTTTGTATACTCTTATTATCATGTTAAGATTAACTTTTATGTGTCTTATTTTTTTAGAGTTATCCAAGAAGACTGGAAGAGATACAACAGGAGGGAATACAGTTCATAATATGTAGGAGTTGATTGGAACTTTTAAAGTAGGTATTACCTCATTACTAAAGTTTTTTTTTCCAATTCATAACTCTAAATAATCAATATTCCAATCATCAGGTCCACAAATTATGTGGACAAGTTTTTTGAGGTCAGATGCCATGAAATATTAGGTTGCTAATATACTTGTTGCTTATTGGAGATATGTTGATTACTGTATATTCTTGCTTATGCCATTGTCATGTACATACATGCTATTTAAAATACAAAATGGATATGGTTTGACGGAGACGTCCCCTGTTGTTGCTTGTCACCGAGCAGAGTGTAATGTAAGAGTTCTATACATATGATCTTGTGAAATAAAAATCAGTTATTTCTTGCTTCATTTATATTTTCTACTTGTGACTATCAGAAGAAATATATGAAGGATTCTTATCATTTGCTATCTGCTTTCATAATAATTTAAGGCTAAGGTGTTGGATCATTCTTCTGATGTTAGGCTCGTGATAAGAACATGAGCTTAGAAATTGTAATTGTAGGAAAAGGAAGGCAACTGATACATTAATGAGAAAATGAAAAGATTTCATGCCTAATTGCTCATGTTTAATTGAATTAGGCAATGGCACTGTTGTTTATCTTTGCTATTTATTCTTTCTCACTCACAAATGTCAAAACTGAGTTAAGCAGCAGCCACAAGTTGAGTCTACTCACCAACTAGTTGATTGAATCCTGATTTTGCACATATAAATGCCTGTGAAGTGGAATTTTAGTAAAATCTTTTTGAAGTATCTGCCCTCTGTAGGCAATGTCATTAATGGTTTAATTGTCTCAGTGTGTAAGAAATTATAATTCTCTGAACATGTTTGCTGCTTTCCATTTAAATAAACCTATAGATGATGGACATAACCTAAAAGTTCCTGAAATCACTTTCACATTTTTCAAGCAAACAATTGGCTGGTACATAGTCAGCTTTCATAAAGAATTAAAGCAAAGCAGAGATGCATAAGTATATGTGTCCTTGGTACCATGATTATCAATAGTTCACCAGCTAAAGCAAATACCTAGAAAGCCTCCCTACTTTAATTATCAAAAGAGCTAGTAATAAACAAAATTGCTAATTTTTTCTGGTGTAAACCATTCAGTAATCATGTTAAACAGATTTAGACTGACCAATAAGATGTTCGTGTTTGTCTCCACCACCAATCTTCTTCCTTTTTTTTCTCCATTAGATTTCCTAACTTAAGATCTTAAGCTTGGAATGGCAAGACATGGACAGAGCAAGAAAACATCGTTTATTAAGAAGTGTTCTCCAGGGACCAATATGCATTTTGATTTAGACCTAACACTAGTATTATGGATGTGCATGATAGGCATATAAGTTGAAGATCCCAGATTTAGAAACATGTACAGGATTTAGAGTAGAAACACATAATAACCATATTGGGGTAAATGCCATAATTGTTCCCAAACGTTAATTCCCAAATGTGAAAGTGATTGTCTCAGGATTGCCTATTTGCCTTATCTTCTTCTTAATTAATTTTCCTAATCAATTTTTCTAAGTTTATTCAATGATTAAATATATATATTCAGGTTTCTGGGAGTAAGACTAAGCTGGAAATGGGTATGGCAAGCTCAAGGAGGAAAGAGGGTTCCTCAGGCTCATCATCATCATCATCAGGTACGACTCCAGCATTTAGTAGCAGCTGGTTTCAGTTTCTTGGCTGGCTCACTTTGAACATTGACTTCCAGCCAATGATTAGTTGTTATATGTTAGCAATGTTATATTAGAAATCGGATGTTTACTGTTAAGTACTATGTATTTGTTGTCTAGTTGTCTACTTGAATTTAGCATTTTATCAGTTGCACAGCAGAATATTCCCTGACTTGATTCAAGAATCAGGACTATAACAAACATTTTTTTTCCAGAATGTATCCATGTTGCATGCACAGTAGGTTTTTTTGGTTAATTCGGTTGGAACCGAACCGAACCGAAATATTTCGGTTCGGTTCCAATTCAGTTTCCCCATCAATTCGGTTATTTCGGTTTGTTACTATCTAAAACTGAAACTGAATAACACCGATTATTTTGGTTCGGTTTAAACCAAAATAACTGAATGCTCACCCCTGATGGCCAGGGGCCTCATCGTTCAGAGTCATGATGACTGGAGGAGAGACTTCTGGGAGGAAGAATGCCTGGTGGATTGGATCGCCCAAAGGAGAGTGCCTGAAAGCTCAGAAACAAAGGGTTAGGAGGTCCCCGGAGTGTTTTTCGGGGGGGGGGGAGCCTCCGACCCAAGTCAGTGGTGGCTGAGAGAAAGGCAGAGAAAATAGCACAAAGGGCTGAGGAGTCTCGCCTGGTAATTTTCTCAGAGTGTGGGAGCAGTGTTTTGCCAACCAGCCTCCTGCCAAGTATTAATTCCTGGTATTTATAGGAGTGCCTAGCCCGTTCAGATCGCGACACGTGTTCGGTCGGATGTTCCTGAATTTCTGGGCGTAGGAGACAGATAGTTGGTAGCAGGTTGCCTTGAGCCATGTGCTGAGACGGGCCATGATGTGATTCTGATGGCGTCAGCGTGGCAGTGCGCCTTTTGAGGCGGATTGTGGCGTCTGTGAATGGATGTGTCAGAGGCTTCCTTAAATGCTTCCATAAATGCTCCTGCCGTACTCCCGAGGTCCCTGGGTGAGGTCGTCCTTTGGTACGGACAGAGCCTCTTCGGGAAACAAGCCCTCAGTTCGGGGGTTCCCAGTTTCAGGGAGTTCCGCCTTCGGGGATATCATGTTCGGCTCGCTATGTCTGGTGCCGCTTTTCCGAAGGCGATCTGTTCACAACCTTGGGGGGGCGAGTAGTGTCCTCGGGTTTTCCTGGCGTGCCGGGCTCGGAGCTCTTCGGCTATCTCCCGAGGTGCATGATCACACCTTTTCTCGGGTAGCGCCAGCTTCTTCTGGCCATTCTTGTGGCAGGGAGTTCGGCCAGATAGAGGCGATAGCGTTTGGCTATCACATGCCCCCCTTTGGAAAGCCGAAGTGAAGACTTCGGTTTTGCATCTCTTTCCGAGGTTGTTTATGGGAGTCTCTTTGGAAGCTTAACCTGTTCCGAGGATGTGCCTTTTGCCCGAAGATCATGGGCTCTTCGGCCTTGGCCTGTTCTTTGGTGTCTTCGAGGCGGAGCCTGTGCCGAAGATACACCTCTTGCCCGAAGGTCATGGGCTGTTCGGCGTTAGCTTGTATCTTGGCGTCCTCGAGTTCGCCTGCTCTTTGTTTCTACAGGTCTGTTTGGCTAAGCGTGTCAGTCTGAGCGGCGCGTCCCAGTTTTCCAGGGATGTCAGAAGACGTGTCCCAGTTTTCAAGGGACGTTTGGAGGGCGTGTCCCCCATTTTTGTGCAGCGGTTGACTCTGTTGGGTTTCGGGAGCCAAACAGCGCAGCGGAATTTAACCGAAACCCTCCAGGATCCAAGTGAAACGGGGTAAACCGGGTGTTTGAAAATTTCATACCTAATTTTCGGTTGAGATCTCTCACTCAACTGTAGAGTCGAATCACAAAACCTGAACAGTTGACGTGTTCAGGCTCTCTATGGTATCCACACGAGCCTCTCGGGATCACCACGCTTCCACCACGTCCCGGCAGATGCGTTTCTCTTGCGCTCGCAGTGCTAGCTTGCGTCCTCCAAGGAATTGCAAGAGAAGAGTGCGACTGTCCTTTTTGGAGGCTAGGGCAAGGAGACCTGCGAATTTCTCACTTAAAAGTTGTATTTATAGTGAGACTCAACTTCCAGGCCTAATGGGTTTCAAAGCCCTAATCCAATTAGGATTTAATTTCGGGCTTAATAATGGCTCAACTCCTTGGCCCATTATTAATACGAAATTAAAGTGAAACCATAACCCAAATAATTAGCCCATGCACTCTAATGATCCAAATAGCTCTATGTGTGCGACCCAATAGGCTCTTGCCATGTTGGCAATGATCATAAATCACATTTATGATCATAAGCAATGAGCGGTGTCTAGCAACACATCATTGCTACCCAAGTGACAAGATTGTCGGTGAATCGACTAAACCTTTATGATCATCACCGATATATGCCATTGTCCCTTTGTCCAAGATATCAAGACTAAGCACGAGACATGGAATGTGTCACTCTCGTATAGCCCAATCTTTGGTTTCTTGATTACCGAGTAGACCAACTTAAACTGACGACATTGATATCATATATCAACTCATCGAAGCATGGCCATGCATTTTCTAAGTCTCACTCTATCAAGGGGCCCAAAGATATCACTCCCGTTACATAGGAGGGACAAATCCCATCTTGATCATACAAATCCCTCCGCATGATATGTGACATACCCAATGACCTCCTTCAAGTTCACTCAGTTACGAGCAACAAAGGAAAGTATCAAAGTATGTGACTCACATGTAGGGAACCTTGTTGATCTTAGGTCGAAGGACTACATATACCATGATCACTATGAGAATCACTTATGACACTCATATAACGATCCATGAAGTGTTCTCATGGTGGGTCGGTCCAGTACACAAGTTCTCCAACTTGTACCCATATGTAGACTAGATATCTCATATTAGTCTCCACATATGCTAGTCATTATGTATTATTGCAACCCGCTCCACAATAATACTAGACTAGGGACGTTTAAGAATATCATTATTCTAGGGTTACAATTATGCTTATTACGTTACGCAGAAACAAAACAACAAACATAATTGCTGGATTAATGCCTCAATAAAATATCATGACTCAATGTGCAAAAATACAATCATCTCATGATTGGCTTTTTGGGCACAATACTAACAGACTCGTGGCGTTTTGCCATTGGAGGAGAGTCGCGTCGGTCACAGAGGGCGTGCCTTTTCAGGTGCAGAGAGTAGTTACGGTGGCGGTTCGCCTCCAAAGGGTACTTATGATGATGTTTCGGTTACCCACCTCTGGCTTATAAATAGCCCATTCCATCATAAGTTCCTTTTGCTTTTTCTTCTGCTCTTTTCTCTGCTTTGCCCCTGTTCTTGCACTTTCTTGCTTTCTGTGGCGGAGCTACCTTAATCAGAGCTTTTTTCCAGCCAACTTTCACGACGGCGTCCTCAAATTTTGGCAAATCTTTCGGTGGGTTTTTGTTTTCCAGAACGTTTTGATCCCTCTGTTCTTTTGAGTTTTTCTCTGGAAACTGTTTTCTTCCGTTTTCAAACTCGTTTTCATGTCGAAAATGCCCATTCCTGAGAGCTGGCAGCCTCTTTTAGCCCATCCTTGTTGCACCACCCCTGCAAAGTTAGAGAGGTGGAAGAAAAAATTCTTTCTTCCCTCTTACGCCATTACTAGGCTGCCTCGTTCTAGCCATTATGCTTTTTCAAACCATAGTAAGGAGGTTACCGTTTTTCGAGCCCAGCTGAAGGCCGGTCTTCGGTATCCTCCCCCGAAGATGGTGTGCGAGTTCTGCAAATTTCATGGCATTGCTGTGAACCAGCTTCCCCCGAACTCGTTCTGCTATTTTAACGCCTACCTCTGCATGTGTGGCGTCTTCGGGATAGAACCCCATTTCATAATCTTTATGCAGTACTACAAGCTCTCTGTGGTCCCGAAGGGTGGCTTCTATTTCATGCTACCTCGGGGATCCGGGAGCAAGAAATTCATGTTCACCTTCGCCACTAAGGATAGCTGGCGGGGGTGGCAACAACAGAAGTTCTTCTTCCTGAAGATGGACGAGGCCTGGTCGTACGTTCCGACCAAATGGGCTCAGGGAACACTGGATGTGGACGTTGTTGATCCGAGGATGCTGCTGACCCCAGAGTTGGCTCCCGTGTTCGCGGATTTCGACGCCCGCATTCGGGCTGTCTCTGACTGGGATCCCGAGGTCGCTCCGCGCGCCCTTTACCCTTTTCCAATCAACTGGAAGTTGATGACCGAAGAGGTCCTTCGGGAATTAAAGGTGGTAAAGGAGCACAAGACTGACCTCAAGATGCCAGCTCCTGCCATCGCCGGGAAGGATTCCTGGTTGGTCAAGCTTCTTAAGGAGGAAATTTCTTTCGAAACGCTTGTCGAAAGTGAGTCATCTTCTACTCCTTTGCTGTTTTTTTCCTTGGACTTACGCTGATGTTTCTCTCCTTTTTCAGAGATGGGCGACGGGACTGCCGCCTATTACAAGTCCCTTTTCACCGGCCAAGTGGAGAAGGGCGATCAGACGAAGAAGGCGGCTTCCCGAAGGCGGAAGTCTACTGGCGCGGGGCCTTCGAGGAAACGGGCAAAGAGAGCTACCCAGGTTCCTCTAGAAGAAATTCCCGAGGAGACTGCCGAGGAGCCTGGGTCCGCCGAGATTCCGGCGTCTGAGACTGCTGCTTCCGAGGTCCCTTCAACCGACGTCCCTCCTCAAAGTCCTACTGCGTCGCAGGCCCTCCTTGATGTAGTGGTAGAAGTACCTTCTGCCGAGGAGCGGCGCAGGCGGAAGGGCAAGGGCATTTCAACCGAGGAGGCCGAGGACTCCGAGGACGTCGTTGCCGAGGTTCCACCAGGTTTGTTTCCAGACAAAGTGTACTTCCTTTGTTTTTTCTGGATTGCCTTCTTTGTCTTTAATCTCCTTCTCATTCTTGCCACGCAGGGGAGTTGACTACCCCTGACTGGGCGGCCGAACATGCTCGGAAGCGAGCTCTTCGGGACGCCAAAATCCCGCAAGGGAAGATACCAAAGGAGCCTTTCTGGACGTTCACGGAGGACATGAATTTGTACTCCGAGGACTGTCCTCAAATGGCGAAGGAAATTTCGAAGGGGGTGCTTACTGAGGCCTCCTTCAAGGCTATAGCGGCGGCCCATCCGGGGGATAACACTCTCGCCGCAAAGATCACCGAGCATGCTGCTCAGGTATATCCTTCACAGCTCTTTCCCTTCAATTTTTTCCTAAGTGTTTGGCTCTTACTG
The DNA here is from genome assembly GCA_005392925.1 of Aquilaria sinensis. Classification (NCBI taxonomy): domain Eukaryota; kingdom Viridiplantae; phylum Streptophyta; class Magnoliopsida; order Malvales; family Thymelaeaceae; genus Aquilaria; species Aquilaria sinensis. The sequence goes on along the minus strand of SMDT01003351.1, from coordinate 99,006 downwards.
ACCTTGCGTTTTATCTTTTTGCAGCTGCTGGGGTACGCCGGCTTTCTCCGAGTTCGGGTGGCCAGGGAGGTTGCCTTCCGAACTTCGGCCACTCAGACCATGAATGAGGCGAGGATCGTACTCGCGGAGTCGGCCACCAAAAACCAGCAGCTGAAAGAGGCTGCTGAGAAAGAAGTGACTGCCCTTCGGGAGGAGTTCCGGAAGGAAAAAGAACAACTTCAAAAGGATTCCTCCCAGAAGATCGCTGACCTCGGTGAACAAATAAAGGGGATGCTCGCCGCCAATGAAGATCTTCTCAAGCACAAGGCTGGTTCTGACAGCCTTATAGTGTCCTTGACGAGTGAGAATAACACTCTCCGGGCTGAGGTCGAGTCTTTGAAGAAGGGGTCCAAGGGGACGTTGGAGATAAAGGCGCCGAAGGAGGAGATTGCTGAACTGAAGGACGACCTTGACGACCTCGAGCTTGATAAGAACGAGTCTGATCAAATGGCGAAGGTTGCCTTTCAGGACGGCTTCTGCCTTGCTCGTCACCAGGTTCTCCAGAGGTTCCCAGATTTAGACCTCTCTTTTCTGGAGGCCCTAAATATTCCTGAGGGACCTCGGTGGGAATGGTCCAAGGTCGAGCATCTGAAACTTCCTCCTTCAATTCCAGCGCCAAAGGTGGTGGAAAAGGGCGGGCCAGCGAGTGGCTCTCGGGACGCCGCGAACCCTTAGGCTATTTTTTAGGGCCCCCTTTTTCCTTTTCTCCTTTGCGCTCCTTCTTCGGGCACTTCTTCTGTAAAGCAGCTTTGCTCTTAATGAAGATTTTTTGGCTAAGTCTTTTCTTGCAAGTCTCTTCATTTCCATTGTCCCGAACACGTTCGCTCAAGAGACTTCGGAAAACCTGCGATCAAAGAAACTTTTTTACCTTCCTTTGTCCCGAGTGCGTTTGCTCGAGAGACTTTCTGGAAAGTCTGAAAAAATTTGACTAAGTCTTTTTGCAGGCTTTTGCATTTCCAATTTGTCCCGAACATGATTGCTCAAGGGACTTCGGAAAACCTTCAGTCAAATTTTTGTTTTTCCAGTTGTCCCGAGCATGTTTGCTCAAGGGACTTCGGAAAACCTTTCGCGAGATTTTTCACTTCCCATTTTCCCGAGCACGTTCGCTCAAGGGAGTTCGGAAAATTATCTCTGCGCTGGCTATGGCGAGTACTTCTGCGACGATTTTTGTCAAAGGACTTTCCTGCGATCTTTCCCGAGCATGATGGCTCAAGAGACTTCGGAAAACTGCCTCTGCGTTTTCCATCTTTCCCGAGCGTGATGGCTCAAGGGACTTCGGAAAGTCATATCTACGCTTTATTACGGCGAGCATCTTCGCGGAATTCTGCTTTGCACAATTTTGGATACTTAAGAACTTTCCTTAAGAGCATTCTGTACTTACAATTCCTCCGCTTCATCTTAGGCGTAGAATTTTTTCAAGGCGTCTGAGTGCCAAGTATTTTTCAATTCTACGCCTTCGGCGTCGCCAAGTTTGTACACGCCTTTTCGTACTTCGGCGAGAACCAGATAAGGTCCTTCCCAGTTTGCGCGAAGTACTCCGTGGGACGGCCTTCGGGGTGCAAAGTCAGCCTTTCGGAGAACGAGGTCTCCCTTCTTGATTTCTTTTGGCCTGGCTCGTAAGTTTATAGCCGCGGCCACTCTTTGCTGGAAAGCTTTTCTTCTCAGCTCGGCTATTTCTCTGTGTTTGGCCACACGATCGAGATTGGTTCTCAGACCGAGGTCGTTACCACCTTCATCAAATACTTGCACCCGTACTGAAGGTTGAACTATCTCTATTGGGATAATGGCCTCTGTTCCGAAGACGAGTGAGAAAGGAGTCTCCCCTGTGGCTCTTCGGGGCGTCGTTCGGTAGCTCCATAATACACTTTGGAGTTCTCCTGGCCATTTCCCCTTGGCTTCCCCCAGTCTCTTTTTCAGGCCATCTTTTATGGTCCTGTTCGATACTTCCACCTGCCCGTTACTTTGGGGGTGAGCTACTGGGGCGAAGTGCATCTTTATTCCGAGGTCGCTGATAAATTCCTGGAATCCTTTGTCTATGAACTGGGATCCATTATCAGCTACTAGTACCCTCGGTATGCCAAATCTGCATACGATGTTCTTCCATACGAACTTCTGCACTTCTTTTGCCGAGATAGTTGCTAGTGGTTCTGCCTCCACCCATTTTGAGAAATAGTCCACTGCTACCACGCAGAATTTCACGCCTCCGGGTGTTGTGGGGAGTGGCCCAGTAAGGTCTATACCCCAGACTGCGAAGGGCCAAGGATAGTCTGCCGGAGTTATCATTTCCGAGGGTGTCCTCTGGATTTTCGCGTGTCTCTGGCAACTACCACATTTCCGGACGAACTGTCTTGCGTCCTTTCTCAGGGTAGGCCAGAAGTATCCTTGGCGAAGTATCACCGCTGCAAGGGCATCAGTTCCGATATGTGAGCCACACATGCCTTCGTGGACCTCTTCAAGGATCATTTCAGTATCCTCTTCAGCCACGCATCTCTGCAGCGGGTTTGCATATCCCTGCCGGTATAACTCTTCGCCAATCAGGAAGAATCGGCCGGAGCGTCTTCGCAATCTTGCAGCGTCGCCGGGGTCTTCGGGGAGCAAATTTTCTGCGAGGTATCTTTTTATTGGATCTTTCCACCCTGTTCCCGAGGTCGCTATGCTCAGCACTGAGATGCTCGGATGGTCTAGCACCTCGGTGTATGTTTTCGACTTCGCCAAGCAATCTGCCTCAGTGTTATTCCGCCGAGGTACATTTTCGATCCGTACGGCGTCAAACTCTTGGATGAGCTTTGCTACCAGCTCGTGGTATTTTGCCAAGATTGGGTCCTTCGCCCCATAATCTCCTGCCGTCTGCCGAACTACCAGCTGGGAATCGCTGTGAGCCTTTAAGTTTCTCACGCCAATCTTTCTGGCCAAGCGTAATCCCGCTATGAGGGCTTCATACTCAGCTACATTGTTGGTGACGTTGAAGCTGAACTTGATAGCCTTCATTACCTCCAGGCCTTCGGGGCCCCTGATAATTACTCCAGCTCCCTGGTGTTCGGACCCCGAGGCTCCGTCTACGTGCAAGGTCCATTCTGGCTCACCCTCTTTTGGATCTGAATGGCTCTCCTCAGTGGTGGGTATTTCGGCGATAAAATCTGCCAGTGCTTGAGCTTTTATGGCCTTCCGAGGCTCATACGTGATTTCGTGTTCGCCCAGCTCTATGCACCACTTGGAGAGCCTTCCCGAATGATCAACTCTCTTCATGACATCCCGTAGCGGCAGACTACTTCGGACGATGATGGGGTGAGCCTGAAAGTATGGTCGCAGCCTTCTCCTTGCAAGCACCAAGGCATATATAGCATTTTGAAGCAAAGGGTACCTGATTTCGGCGCCATGCAGGGACTTGCTGACATAGTAGACCGGCCATTGCTTTGGCCCTTCTTCTTTCATGAGGACTGAGCTCACAGCTTTTCTGTGACGGTGAGGTACAGCGCGAGGGGCTCTCCCTCCCGAGGTTGTTGCAGAGTCGGCAGGCTGGCCAAGTAGACTTTGAGTTCTTCCCAGGCTTTTTGGCAATCTTCATCCCAAGGATGATCATTTCTTCCGAGGTTGCCTTCCATTTTTGCTGCCTTTGTGAGGACTTTGAAGAAAGGTCGACACCTATCTCCGTACCTGGAAATAAATCTGCTCAGAGAGGTTATTCTTCCGGTGAGTCTCTGCACGTCTTTGACTGTGGCAGGAGTTCGGAACTCAAGCAGAGCCTTAATCTTCTCGGGGCTAGCATCGATGCCTCTTTTGGATACCATGTACCCAAGGAATTTTCCCGAGGTCACCCCGAAGATGCACTTCTTAGGATTAAGGCGGATCCCGAAGGCTCTAAGCTTTTGGAAGGTTTCCTCTAAATCTGCAACGTGGTAGCCAGGCAGCTTGCTCTTGACTATCATATCATCAACATACACCTCCATGTTTCTCCCCATTTGGTCTTTGAAGACCTTGTTCATCAGCCTCTGGTAGATGGCTCCTGCATTTTGGAGCCCGAAGGGCATCCTGATATAGCAATATGTTCCTCCCTCGGTGATGAAGGCAGTCTTCTCTTCATCTTCGGGGTCCATCCTTATTTGATGGTAGCCACTGAAGGCGTCTAGGAAACTTAGGAGCCCATATTCAGCAGTTGAATCTACCAGTTGATCTATTGGCGGCAGAGGGTATGAGTCTTTCGGGCAAGCATCGTTCAAGTTTCTGAAGTCGATGCACATCCGGAGTTTGCTGCTACCTTCTTTTGTGGCAATGACCACGTTGCTTAACCATTCGGGGTACTTGACCTCCCTGATAACTTCAGCATCTAGGAGACGCTGGACTTCGGTTTTGACAAAGTTGCTTTTGTGGGCTGAGATGCTCCGTTTCTTTTGCCGGACAGGTTTTGCTTCCGGGCTTACTTTGAGGCTATGCTGTATTATGCCAGGGTTTACCCCTGGCATATCTTTCGGCGAGTAGGCAAACAGATCTTTATTTTCCAGCAGAAAGGATACAAGTTTTTCCTTGTCACCTTCGGCCAAGCTCTTCCCTATTCGGGTAGATTGTCCTGGGACAAGATCTACTGCTTCCGTTTCTGCCTTTGCGGGATCTTCTCCTTTGCCTTTCTCCTGCGCCTTTGCCTCCACCGTTTGTGTAGAGTTGTTTGCCGGAGCCTTTCGTGCTTTCACAAACACCTTTCTTACCTCGGCTTGGTCTATGAAGATCTCTGCATCTCCATCCTTGGTGGCGAATGTGACAGTCAAGTACTTCACATCAGGGCGAATGTGCAGGTTTCCCTGTGTCTGCCTTCCAAGGATGGCGTTGTACGAGGACGGGACGTCCATGACGATGAATCTTGCCATTGTGGAGGCGTACAACTCAGCTGCTCCGTGTCTACCGAAGTCCCTTTCATCATCAGCGGGAGATCGATCCATCCGAGGACGGGGAGTTCGGATGGTCCAACCCCAAAAGTGGGCGAGGTGACAGGCTTCAGTTCGCTGCTGGAGATGCCCAAGCTCGGCAGCAGGTGCGAGAATAGGACGTCAGCATTTGAGCCATCATCAAGCAACACTCTTTTGACGTCCCAGTTCCCTATTCTCGCCATAATCAGCAGCGGATCGTCGTGGGGGAAGACGACGGTGGAGCCATCTTTGCGAGCCAGCTTCTTTGATGGACTTTGATACTCCATGACTGCAATTTCTCTGGCTTTCCGCTTTCTTTCCGAGGATGGGAGCCCCGTGGTGATGGTTTGGATAACCCCTGAAGGAGGTGGAGGGCGCCTTTTTGGACTTCTATTTCTCCGCCTGTCGGAGTCGTAATCCTCGTCTTCGGCCCTTTCTTCCTCCTCTTTTCTTCTCTTTGGGGAAGGCATCCGTAGGTACTTCCGAAGTTGGCCTTGTTTTATCAGCGACTCTATGTACTTCTTTAGCTGGAAGCAGTCTTTGGTGTCATGACCGTGGTCGCGATGAAACTGGAAAAACTTCTTGGCATTCTTTTTGTTATCGGCGGTCATGGCCCTTGGCCGTCGAATCTGCGTCCCTTGCCTTTCCAGCGCCATGAGGATGCTGGTCCGTGTGGTGCTCAGGGGGGTGAAACTTTGAGGTTTCCTTCCCCGCATCCTCCGAGGTCGTCCTGGCTGTTCCGTCGGATGCCGAGCTTGTTGAATGGACCCTTCGGCGCGGTGGTGATCGGACTTCGGCCCTGCCATTCTTAGCTCCTCGGCTGTCATGTGCTGTTCGGCCCTTCGGTAAAATTCTCCGAGGGTGTCCGGGGGGTCCTTTGAGAACTCGTAGAACAGCTGTGAGTCCCGCCGAAGGCCCCGTGTCATGGCAAGAATGCGGATTTCGGGCCGGAAGTCTGGGACGCTCAGGGCTTCCCTATTGAACCTTTCGACATAGTCTCGGATGGTTTCTCCGTTCCTCTGCTCTATGTCGAACATCTGCACAGGCATCTTCGCAGTTGGCCGGCTCCCAATGAATTGCTGCGTGAAGGCCGTGGACAATTCCTGGAACTCAGTAATGGTCCCTGGAGGCAATGAATTGTACCACGCAGTTGCTGGCCCTGTGAGGGTGACTTCAAAGCATTTGCACATGGTAGCGTCATCAGCACCGTGCATTATCATGCTGCGTCTGTACTTCGTCAAGTGGGCCTGTGGATCTGTAAGGCCATCATAAATTTCCAGACGAGGTACTCTGAAGTTACCTGGCATAGCTGCCTCAACGACGGCCTGAATGAATGGGGAGTCATCTTCGCAGCATGTTCCAGAGAGTCTGGCCCAAACGGGTTTTCTGGCCACTTGTTTCTCCACTCTGTCCAGCCGTGCTAGTATCCTCTCCATAAGCACTGTGGCGCTAGGGCCTTCTTCAGGGAATGGAGATCGTCGGCGCCTCTTCGGGGAGCGAGTTCGGCGCTGAGGGGACAAGGACCTCGCCTCAGGCGACGAACTGCTTCGCTGTGAGACTCTCGGTCGCTTGGACCCGGTTTGTCCCACAGGCCGTTTCCCGAGGGCTATATCTTCTGTGGATGATTCTTCGCGAGGGTCTCCACTCCCCGAACTGCGATGTGTAGACTTGGGGCTTCTCTCCCGAGGGCGTGTCGGTGAGGGGGGTCTCTGGGCCCGTGCTTGCTGTGGCCACCTTCGGTCGATCTGCTGGGTCATTTCAGCAACGACCGAATGCTGAAAGTCCCTCAAGAAGCTCATGGTGACTACCAGAGGGCGGTCTTCCTCAGGCGCAGAAGTCCGTGCGAGTGTTTGCTCAGCAGCCGGTTGTATCTCAGGCGCGGACGGGGACCTTGGGAGTCCCTTGTCCTTAGAACGCCGAGTCTCAACGACGGCGATCTCAGAGCGGGTTCCCACAGACGGCGCCAAATGATGGCCAGGGGCCTCATCGTTTAGAGTCATGATGACTGGTGGAGAGACTTCTGGGAGGAAGAACGCCTGGTGGATGGATCGCCCAAAGGAGTGTGCCTGAAAGCTCAGAAACAAAGGGTTAGGAGGCCCCCGGAATGTTTTTCCGGGGGGGGAGCCTCCGACGCCCAAGTCAGTGGTGGCTGAGAGAAAGGCAGAGAAAATAGCACAAAGGGCTGAGGAGTCTTGCCTGGTAATTTTCTCAGAGTGTGGGAGCAGTGTTTTTGCCAACCAGCCTCCTGCCAAGTATTAATTCCTGGTATTTATAGGAGTGCCTAGCCCGTTCAGATCGCGACACGTGTTCGGTCGGATGTTCCTGAATTTCTGGGCGTAGGAGACAGATAGCTGGTAGCAGGTTGCCTTGAGCCATGTGCTGAGACGGGCCATGATGTGATTTTGATGGCGTCAGCGTGGCAGTGCGCCTTTTGAGGCGGATTGTGGCGTCTGTGAATGGATGTGTCAGAGGCTTCCTTAAATGCTTCCATAAATGCTCCTGCCGTACTCCCGAGGTCCCTGGGTGAGGTCGTCCTTTGGTACGGACAGAGCCTCTTCGGGAAACAAGCCCTCAGTTCGGGGGTTCCCAGTTTCAGGGAGTTCCGCCTTCGGGGATATCATGTTCGGCTCGCTATGTCTGGTGCCGCTTTTCCGAAGACGATCTGTTCACAACCTTGGGGGGGCGAGTAGTGTCCTCGGGTTTTCCTGGCTTGCCGGGCTCGGAGCTCTTCGGCTATCTCCCGAGGTGCATGATCACACCTTTTCTCGGGTAGCGCTAGCTTCTTCTGGCCATTCTTGTGGCAGGGAGTTCGGCCAGATAGAGGCGATAGCGTTTGGCTATCAACCCCTACCCACACCAGTCATATTTGGCTAATTGATTATGTGCACACTAGTTAAAACCATTATGTCTCTAGTTACTTAATCCTACTATGTAATCATGCATGAGTAATGCTTTGAATTGATCAATAAAGTAAGCAAATCATACTTAAAACATTTCCATAGCATTTCATTAAAACCCGACATCAAAATTGCCAAAGCATACAAAGCATTTATGTGGTTAAATACACATAATCAACCGTGTGTGAACATCCAAGCAAAAGTAGTTTATGCTCACACCCAAGAGTGACTCTAGACTACATTACTCATACATGAACATTGGAAGCAAACTAATGTATGAAAATTATACACTGAACCATGCTACTGAGACCTATAACTAAGCTTCCACCTTAGAGCAGAGTTCGAGTGGCAAGCCTCAAAAGCCAGCCCTTGTGCTTTACTAGCCTCTATCGGCCAAAAGACAAGTGTAGTCAATACTATAACAAAACCAGCAAGCAAACCACAAACTAGAATCAACAACCCTTAATGGTTGCTAGCCTTGTAGAACATATCTGCACAATAAAGACTAAGGGAGTGAGAATCAACGATTCTCAGTAAGGGATCCTTCAACATGCTAGAAAAATTACTAAGGACACATACATATATGATATATGAAATCTACTATGTGCGCATGTAGTCTGAGGGTCTAACATATGCGCATACATTTGAGTCCCTTGGGACCTCTTCTTTTCCTAGTCCTTTCATGAGTGTCACTCTGTGCCTAATGAGTTTTGGCCCCTAACTCGCTCCTAGTAAGCCTCAGCTGACCAACACAGTAACTTTAAACTTCCCTTGATTGTTGTGCAGGTGAACATGGTGGATGCACCTTGCTTGAGTTCCAAGGAACTTACTAGGTGTACTAGGCCTCCACATAGTACCTCAAGTTTTTAGACTTGCCTAGGTTACTTGTGTAGTTTGCATCCACCATAAACTCTTACTAAGAGTGCACTAGGCTTTCACTTGTGCCTCAAGTAACCTTGCTTAGGCTGCAAGTGCACTAAACCTTCACTCCAGGGACATACCTATCCACCATTACTTGGTTCACCCTATTGGGAGTGGCAATGGTCATGGTTGGACTGATAAATTCTAGGTTCCTCTAGACCCTACTTGGTGAACTAAGGTTTCCACATTGGGATCTCAAACCCAAAGGTTGAACTAGGCTCCCGATGGTGCTAAACCCTTTGCTTGACTAATTGTGCTCTAATGTGGCCAAGTGTCCCCTCACTTTGACTGAAAACACCATTAAACTTAGGCTAAAAAATGCTTTGTAAAAGCATGGAAATGATAGCCCTTCCTCTTAGCTTTGTGTGGAAATTTGAATCACCTCAATCGGATAACCGATTAAAAAGTTATGGCGAAAATACTACAGCATGTCTATGCTGTTGAGTACTGGTGCCTAGGCGCTAGGGGAGGTGCCATTAAGTCCTAGGCGCTAGCAATGCAGGGTTTCAAGAGCCAAACAGGTGCATTAGAATATAATCAAATCCTTCCAGGATCCAAGTGAAATGGGGTAAACTGGGTGTTCAAAATTTTTCATACCTAATTCGGTGGAGATCTTTCACCCAACTAAAGAGTCAAATCACAAAACCTAAACAGTTGATGTGTTCTAGATCTCTATGGTATCCACACGAGCCTATTAAGATTACCACACTTTGACCACATCCTGGTAGATGCATTTCTCATGCACTCGCAGTGCTAGCTTGCGTCCTTCAAGGAATTGTAAGAGAAGAGTGCGGCTGTCACTTTTTAGGAGGCTAAAGAAAAAAAAGCTGTGAATTTCTCATTATATGTTGTATTTATAGTAAGTCGTAACTTCTAGGCCTAATGGGTTTCAAAGCCCTAATCCAATTAGGCTTTAATTTTGGGCTTAACAATGGCTCAACCATTGGGCCAATTATTAATACGAAATTATCATGAAACCATAACCCAAATAAATTAGGCCATGCACTCAAATAATCCAAGTAGCCTTTATGTGTACGACCCAATAGGCTCTTATCATGTTGGCAATGATCATAAATCAAATTTATGATCATAAGCAATGAGCGATGTCCAGCAACACATTATTCCTACCCTAGTGACAAGATTGTCTGTGATTTAACTAAACCTTTATGATCATTATCCATATATGCCATTGTCCCTTTGACCAAGATATCAAGGCTAAACACGAGACATGGAATGTGTCACTCTCCTATAGCCCAATCTATGGTTTATTGATTACTGAGTAGACTAACTTAAAATTATGACATTGATATTGTATATCAACTCATCTGAGCATGGCCATGCATTTGTTAGTCTCACTCTATCAAGGGGCCCGAAAATATCACTCCCGTTACATAGGAGGGACAAATCTCATCTTGATCATACTAAACCCTTTACAGGATATGTGACATACCCAATGACCTCATTCAAGTTCACTCAATTACGAGCAACAAAGGGAAGTATGAAGGTATGTGACTCACATGTAAGGAACCTTGATGTCCTTAGGTAAAAGGACTACATATACATGATCACTATGGGAATCACTTATAACACTTATATAACAATCCATGTAGCGTTCTAATGGTGGGTCAGTTCAGTACACAAGTTCTCCAACTTGTACCCATATGTAGACTTCATATCTCATGTTAGTCTCCATATATGCTAGTCGTTAGATATTATTGTAACCCATTCCACAATAATACTAGACCAGGGACATTTAAGAATATCATTATTCTATGGTTATAATTATGTTTATCACATTACACAGAAACAAAACAACAAACATAATTACTGGATTAATGCCTTAATAAAATATCATGACTCAATATGAAAAAAATACAATCATCTCATGGTTGGCTTTTGGGCACAACAGTAGCAATCTCCCACTTACACTAAAGCCAATAATCCATGTATTTAATACCGATGGATCTAGAATGGCTGTCATGCTTCTGCTGTGTAAAGGGTTTTGTCAGTGGATCAGTAATGTTACTGTCTATCAAAGTCCTACATATCCTCACATCACCTCTCCCGATGATCTCCCTGATGAGATGATAGTGTTGGAGTATGTGTTTGGATCACTGGTGAGATTGAGATTGAGGGAAGAAGTTGAGCGAAGTGGAGGAAGGAAAGGAAACAAGAAAGAGAAGGGGCCACAACAATATGGTCCCCAGTGCACTACATGTGGGAAATTTCATGACAACAAGCCATGCTTCAAAATTTTGAGTGGATGCCACAAGTGCTGAGCCCCAGATCACTGGGTGAGGGACTGCCCTAAAAGAGGCGATGACAGGAGAATACCAAGAAGGTACAGCCCCAGAGGGCCTGGTGGGCAGATGCCTATGCCATAGCTGAGGACAAATGTGCCTAACCCAGGGGGAGGCAAGCACCTAGACTGCCACAAGATCAGAGGATGCCGAATGCACCCCTTGGGAGGGTGTTTCAATTGGAGACCTCCAAGAAGGTGCAGGAAGCACCAGAGGCCAAATCTGTTGGAAAAGGAACTAGTCAGCAAAGGACTAGCAGGAGAGCCTTAAAAGGTACCATTTACCTTAATGGCCGGTTAGTGTTTACACTATTTGATACTAGAGCTTTATTGTCTATAATTTTTGCTAGCTTGGTTAAAACCATGAATTTAGAAGTAAAGTACATGACTAACATGTATTTGGTTACAATTGCTGGCAATGAAGTCTTATTTACATATCACATGGTTGAAAATTGTGTGATTCAAATTGACAAGCTGAAACTGAGAGTAGATTTGATAATGCTAGACACTTATGACTATGATGTGATATTAGGCATGAACTGGCTAAGTGAAAATAAGGTGGTTATAGATTGTCATGCTTGACAATTGTTGATGCCTGGTTGTGAACCATATGAATTGGATAAATCACTAGAGTTAACCTTGGACTACCGAGTTGAAGTGTTGAAGTTAATAACTCTAGAAAATGAATATGAATGCCTGGAATTAAATGAACAGGGAGTGACTAGTGAACTTAGGTAGAAACCTATAGTTCAGGACTATCTAGAGGTTTTTCCTACCTAGATTCCACCTATAGGAGAGGTGGAGTTTGAAATCAAATTGGTACCAGGAGCAGCTCCGGTGTCTACTGCTCCATATAGGATGGCACTGCCTGAAACGGCAGAATTGAGAAAGCAATTTAGATGAATTACTTGAAAAGGGGTTCATTAGACCTAGTGTGTCTTCTTGGGGAGCACCTGTTGTGTTTGTGAAAAAGAAAGATGGAACCCTTAGACTCTGTATAGATTACAAAAAACTTAATGCCTTGACCATTAACAACAAGTAGCTCCTCCCAAGAATTGAAGATCTATTTGATCAGTTGAAAGGAGCAAATATATTCTCTAAAATACATCTAAGGTCTTGTTATTTCTAGCTAAGGGTTAAGGTGGAAGACATACCTAAGACTGCTTTCAAGACTAGGTATGGACACTTTGAATATACAGTGATGCCCTTTGGACTCACAAATGCACCTGCATTTTTCATGGACTTAATGCAAAGGGTGTTCAGAGCATACCTAGACCACTTTGTGGTAGTCTTTATTGATGATATTTTGGTATACTCAAAAGATGAGGAAACTTATAGAAAACACCTGAAGATGGTGCTTGCCTTGCTCTAAGAACATAAGCTTTATGGGAAGCTGACCAAATGCAAATTTTGGACTCAAGAAATTGGGTTTCTAGGTCATGTGATAAATGAGAAAGGATTGGCAGTAGACCCTGAAAAGGTAAGGTCCATCGTGGACTGGAAATAACCCTAGAATATGAGAGAAGTCAAAAAGTTTCTTAGGGTTAGCTGGCTATTATAGGAGATTTATGTCAAAATTTTCTGTTATAGCAGCACCCATGACCCAGTTAACTAGACAGAACCATAAATTTTTTTGGGAAAGCAAATATGAGGAAAGCTTCCAAGAGTTGAAAAGGAGGTTGACAACAGCTCCTGTGTTAGTTTTACCAGATCCTAAAAAGGACTATGAGGTATATACAGATGCATCCCATGTAGGATTAGGTTGTGTCCTAATGCAAAACAAACAAGCTATTGCTTTGGGATCAAGACAATTAAGACCACATGAAAAAAGGTATCCAGTGCATAACCTATAACTAGCAGCAGTGGTCTTTGCTCTTAAGCAATGGAGACACTACCTATTGGGTAATAAATTTCAGGTCTACACAGACCATAAAAGTCTCAAATACCTTTTCACTCAGAAAGACTTGAACATGAGACAAAGAAGAAGGTTAGAATACCTGAAGGATTTTGACTATGTGATTAAATACACAGCTGGTAAACCCAATGTGGTGGCAGATGCTCTGAGCAGGAATTATACCAGAGTACTCAAGGGAGGAGAAAGAGAACATAAGGCCGAGAGCCTTAGCCTTACTTGCTTAGCAAGTCAAAGGCTAACTTGGGAGCATGAGCAACTTAGTGTGCCAACCATTACCCCTGAATGGAAAGAACTCATTAGGGAAGCTCAGTTTAGTGATGAGAACATGCGACTGGTGTCTGGACAAAGAAAGGAGAGCCTTTTCAAGGGTTCTCCTATAAGCAAGGATTATTATACTTCCAGAACAGATTATATGTGCTTAAAAAGAATGATCTAAGATTCTAGATTCTAGAAGCAGCACACTCTAGTAAGCTTAGTATGCATCCTAGAGCCACAAAAATGTACCATGCTCTTAGAGCCTAATTTTGGTGGCCATATATGAAACAGGACATTAGCACCCATGTAGCTAAATGTGAAGTGTGCCAACAAGTAAAGGTTGAGCAACAGAAATTAGGAGGGAAGCTTCAGAGCTTATCCATACCTAAAAGAAAGTGGGGGTCCATATATAGGGATTTTTTAGTGGGAATGCCACTGACAAGAAGAAAACATAATGCCATTTATGTTACCCACTTTGGGGTAGTCCAATTATGGTGCCAAAGTTGTGCATTTAGACTCCCAGGATTGGTAATGTTCTGTAAGCCATCAGAACACTACCCTTAGTGTGCATACCCAAGTGGCCCTCTTAGGCACTATGTAAACAATGCATATTGGTCCAACCATCACACACATATTCACATTTTATGCACACCATGGCAGGAAAGAAGGAAAACACTAGCACAAGTCTTAATCTTGGCTACCACACATTAGGCAATCTTGTTAAGTTCTAGTGACCAGCCACTGCACGTGTAACTTCCACTAATAAACTGTATCATTATATCCATGTAACCCCCTATTTTATATGCTCCATTATCAATTAGAGACTTAGAGAAAACCAATCAAATTTTTTTTACATCAATAGCCCACTTATGGACCAAGTTATGGATTTTTGAATTTGGTTACAAAATTCTGACCAAATGAACAGTAGCTTAGCCAACTTTGCAACATCATATGTTTGGATACAGGGCTCCAAATTCAGAAATTCCAAAATTCCAGTTCAACCTCTAGATGTTCTCTAGGTTTGGTCAAAAGTTCATGCCAATATGCCTTCTACAAAAGGAGGTATAGAACTTTAAGTCCAAAGTCAAAATTCTGGTCACTTTATAACCATTTTGCCCAAACAAAATTTCATAAGTGCGCAATAACTTCATTCACAAGGGGAAAGCCCTCCAAGGCTACCCCATATATGTCCAATACACATATAAATTACATGCTCTTGAATCTACCAAGCTTATGTGTCCAAAACAGAATTTACAAGTAAGCAGCCCATCATTCACATTTAGGCAGCTTTGCACCACATCACTTACATAGCCAAAACATTACCCAAATGTTAACATACTTGTCTCATTTTACATACACTACATGTACATTCATACATGCATTACAAAATGGTCTTAACTCAGCTAAATATGCACCCTAAGTTACAGGAGTGCCTGAAATGCAATGGACTCCAGAACAGGATGCTGGACAGCTGCTGCACAACACAGTAAGTACCATCACCAAAAATACCAAATGTGCTCCTAACATCACCAAACTTTCCAGATCACAACTAGACTCATGGAAGTTCATGTACTAGAAATTTCAAATCAAAACTCAAACCACAAAGGTCAGTTTGAATGTGATCTTTCTGCTGGACCTGAAATGACAAAATTAAGGGGAGTAAGTTTCATTGAGAAACTTAGTAAGGATAACACTTGAATTCAATAGGCAATGTGACCATCATTAAAACCTGCATCTAAAGACACTAAAACACAAAAAACACAATGCATATATACAAGATATAGCAACCAAATGCAGCACCCATTCACAACCAACAAACACATGAAATGCAGCAGCAACATATACCATAGGTTAGTCCATAAAACACAAAATAAACATAACCAAATCACTATGGCAGCCCTCCTCAAGCTAATGCTTGGTTTTAGGAGGATTTTAACTGTAGTTAGTACTAACTTTGGGCTCTAGAAACCCTCATTTCACTGCCATCTTTGTGCACTTCACACTAGGTCAGAAAACCTTCAATAAGTGCGCTCCCCTCACTAAGCTTGGTTCATCAAGCTCATGGCTCTCCTCCAAGCTTAGCCCTAGCTCCATCATTGCTTGAAAAATACAGAAAACAACCCATGAGAGCAAGATAACGCTTACCAAAGTGGGTAGGCCAAAAATCAAGCTTGATCCTTAAAGCATCCAAGCGATAGCTCTAGTTTGCCTCCAATTGCTTCCTTTTGCCTTCAATTTCAATCAATTGCAAGTTTGAAGGTGTGGTGGCTATGGAGGAAGTATGGCTATGTTCTTCAGCTGGAGGAGGATGAAAATGAGAGAGAGATAAGTGATTTGGCAACTTAAATGGCCTTAAATGAGCTTAAGGGCACAAAACACACTTAACAAGCTTAACCTTTCTTTATGTCCTTTTCCTTCTTACTAATTATGCTTTCTTTATCTTAAACTCATTGGTACACATGTGCCCAACATTTTTGACTATTTATCAGGTCTTGGCTATCTCCCCCATGATGGGATAACCCCGCAATTCCAACCTTAGACTTAAGTCAACAGCTTGAACACCTTAAGGTTTACATTAAGACATTTAGGTCCTTAATGCCTTTAGTGTTTCCTTTGTCCAAACTTGTCCTCGATGAGCAATTTGGTCCTCCAATGGCACTTTCATACCATTCATATCCTTCCCATAACTCTTCAAGTCTTTTTCTTGAGAGTTTTGCAATTGAGTGCCCAAATTTCCAAAATCTTACAAAAAAATCCATAGGTTGCTTGACAAACAAGGAATCCTTAAGGCTTTTCTTGGGGACCAAGTTACCAACTTGGAACACTTTTAAGAAGGTGTTGATCATGCCTTTTACCCCCTACACTTCAATCACTATGGTGAGAATTACACAATATAATGGTTTTTTAACCATTATGTCACATTGATAATTCTCCCATTTTTGTTAGGTGGTAACAATTTGGGTCATTGTGGATAGATTGACCAAGGAGCTCATTTTCTCCCAATGAATCTCACTGATTCTTTAGACAAACTTGCGCAACTTTACATAAGGGAAATAGTGAGACTTCATGGAGTACCTGATGATATTGTATCAGATAGGGATCCTAGGTTTGTTTCTAGGTTTTGGAAATCCCTACATCAGGCATTAGGGACTAAACTTAAGTTTAGTTCAGCATACCATCCACAGAATGATGGACAAACAGAGAGAACAATCCAAACTCTAAAGGATATGCTAAGGTGTTGTGTCATTGATTTTCAAGGAGAATGGGATGTGCACCTCCCATTAGTGGAGTTCTCTTATAACAATGGTTACCATTCAGTGATTGGAATGGCCCCATATGAAGCATTGTATGGCAGGAAGTGTATTACACCTCATTGCTGGCATTAGCTAGAAGATAAATTGGAATTGGGACTAGACATTGTTAAAGAGACTATAAAAAACATAAAACTGATTTAGGCAAGAATCAAGGCTGCTAATGATAGGCAGTAGTCTTATGAAAACCTGAAAAGGAGAAGAGACCTAGAATTCTAGGAAGGGGACTGGGTGTGGCTTAAAGTTTCTCCTATGAAAAGGGTAATAAGATTTGGAAAGAAACGGAAATTGGCACCGAAATACATAGGGCCATACCAAGTGTTGGCCAAAGTTGGAAATGTGGCATACCAATTGGATTTGCCACCTGAACTTGGTAATATACATGATGTATTTCATGTAAGTTTACTTAAGAAGTATGTTCCAAGTTCAAAACAAATAGAAGTACCTGCTTACCTATAGCTCTAAACCTTTCTTATGAAGAAGTACCAAATTAATTCCTAGCCAGAAACACTAGGAAGTTGAGAAGCAGGTGGATTTCTATGATTAAGGTTCAGTGGAGTAACCACATTCTAGAAGAGGCAACCTGGGAAGTAGAACAGCAAATTGCCAAAAGTTACCCTCAGTTGTATCCAAAACTTGTAAAAAATTTGGAAGACCAAATTCTTTAAGGAGGGAGGAGTTGTCAGGACCTTACCTCAACGATTGGCCCATGCCAAAAATGTAAGAAAAATTCATTAAAACATTGAGGGACTTAAGTGAAAATGATGAAGGTTCTAAGTGGGCATTGGTAATACCATGAGTAGGCTTACCCGAGCCTATTGGATACAAAGGTGTGCATTTAAATGGATTAGGTCATTAGTGGCAAGAAACAAAGCTAGAAGGCCAAATTGAACAATCTTTTGGGTACTAATAAAGATGATAAGACTTATGGAAGGATTTATTAAGCCATGCAAAAATGTGCAAGGCCGTGAAGGGCAATAAGCCCATTTTAGCACATATGTGGCACTTCGCCGGCTAATGCATGCTTCCACTTAGTTGAAAACACTCATTTCAGGTCAAACCTTCTTCTTTGCAAGTCAAAGAGTGTTCTTGGTGTTTTTGGCATTTAAGTCTCGGGTTCATGCCAAATCCTTGGTGATTAAAGCTTGAATTGAAGAATTAAGCTTGTATTTGGTGTTCTCAGCCTTAGGCGATCTTGTGAGTGAATTTTCAAGCCAAGTCTTGGAGATTCAAGGCATAACTGAGGGCTCAAGGAAAGAAATTGGTAAGGATTATGGTTCACTACCTGATTTTGGTATTGTTCCATGTTCAAGTTAGTGATTTGTCTTCTAAGTGATGGTATATTGAGCTATATGATCTTAGAATGGTATATGGGGCTTATGTGCTTACCTTTGAGTTTGTGTGAATTATGACTAGCTAGTTACTAATGGCAAGTACTTAGAGTTCATTATAGGAGGGCCAACCTATAGTTGAACTTGGAGCTCTAGTGAAATTGATGGTTATATGTGAAGCTTGATCAAAACTATGATTGTACTTGCTAGTTTGGCTTCGGCTGAGAAGGATATTGGGTTGTGGTGTGTGAGTTGTGTGCTTGGTTGCTTGGTTGTGCTTGCTAACCCCTTATAGTTGTTGTTATCATGTGTATATGTTATTGCACTTGTGGTTTCTGTGTTTTCTTGTCTTTCTTGCAGGTGAAGTAATGCTAATGGAGGTTAAGCCCTCGGGCTTAACTAAATAAGCTCTTAGAGCTATAGTAATCCTTACTGAGTTGTGTAAACTCATGCCCCTTATTGTATATGTTTTAGGGAAGGGCTTTGAGCTTGATTGATTAGTGTTGTTGCTTTGTGTACTAGGTTGTACATGGTTTGCCAAGGAATGTGGTATCACTGGTGATAGCCAAACGCTATCGCCTCTATCTGGCCGAACTCCCTGCCACAAGAATGGCCAGAAGAAGCTGGCGCTACCCGAGAAAAGGTGTGATCATGCACCTCGGGAGATAGCCGAAGAGCTCCGAGCCCGGCACGCCAGGAAAACCCGAGGACACTACTCGCCCCCCCAAGGTTGTGAACAGATCGCCTTCGGAAAAGCGGCACCAGACATAGCGAGCCGAACATGATATCCCCGAAGGCGGAACTCCCTGAAACTGGGAACCCCCGAACTGAGGGCTTGTTTCCCGAAGAGGCTCTGTCCGTACCAAAGGACGACCTCACCCAGGGACCTCGGGAGTACGGCAGGAGCATTTATGGAAGCATTTAAGGAAGCCTCTGACACGTCCTTTCACAGACGTCACAAGCCGCCTCAAAAGGCGCTCTGACACACGGATGCCATCAGAATCACATCATGGCCCATCTCAGCACATGGCTCAAGGCAACCTGCTACCAGCTATCTGTCTCCTACGCCCAGAAATTCAGGAACATCCGACCGAACACGTGTCGCGATCTGAACGGGCTAGGCACTCCTATAAATACCAGGAATTAATACTTGGCAGGAGGTTGGTTGGCAAAACACTGCTCCCACACTCTGAGAAAATTACCAGGCAAGACTCTTCAGCCCTGTGTGCTATTACCTTTGCCTTTTTCTCAGCCAACCACTGACTTGGGTCGGAGGCTCCCCCCCCGGAAAAACACTCCGGGGGCCTCCTAACCCTTTGTTTCTGAGCTTTCAGGCACACTCCCTTGGGCGATCCATCCTCCAGGCGTTCTTCCTCCCAGAAGTCTCTCCACCAGTCACCATGACTATAAACGATGAGGCCCCCGGCCATCATTTGGCGCCGTCTGTGGGAAACCGCTCTGAGATCGCCGTCGTTGAAACTCGGCGTTCTAAGGACAAGGGGCTCCCAAAGTCCCCGTCCGCGCCTGAGACACAACCGGCTGCTGAGCAAACACTCCCAGAGACTTCTGCGCCTGAGGAAGACCGCCCTCTGGTAATCACCATGAGTTTCCTGAGGGACTTCCAACGTTCGGTCGTGGCTGAAATGACCCAGCAAATCGACCGGAGATGGCCGCAGCAAACACAGGCCCAGAGCCCCCCCTCACCAACACGCCCTCGGGAGAAAAGCCCTAAGTCTACTCATTGCAGCTCGGGAAGTGGAGATCCGCGCGAAGAATCGTCCACGGAAAATATGCCCATCGGGAAACAGCCTGTGGGACGAAAGAGGTCTGAGCGACCAAGGGTTCTGCAGCGAAGAAGTTCGTCGGCTGAGGCGAGGTCCCTGTCCTCTCAGCGCCGAACTCGCTCCCCGAAGAGGCGCCGGCAGTCTCCCTTCCCCGAAGGAGGGCCGAGTACCACAGTGCTTATGGAGAGGATACTAGTACGGCTAGATAAAGTGGAGAAGCAAATGGCCAGAAAACCTGTCTGGGCCAGACTCTCGGGGACCTTCTGCGAAGATGACTCCCCTTTCACTCGTGCCGTTGCTGAAGCAGCCATGCCAGGTGACTTCAGAGTGCCTCGGCTGGAGATATATGATGGCCGCACTGATCCACAGGCCCATCTGATGAAATACAGACGCAGCATGATAATGCACGGTGCTGATGATGCTACCATGTGCAAATGCTTTGAAGTCACCCTCATAGGGCCAGCAACTGCGTGGTACAATTCATTGCCTCCAGGGACCATCACTGAGTTCCAGGAGTTGTCCACGGCCTTCACGCAGCAATTCATCGGGAGCAGGCCGACTGCGAAGATGCCTGTCCAGATGTTCGACATAGAGCAGAGAAACGGAGAGACCATCCGAGACTATGTCGAAAGGTTCAACAGGGAAGCCCTGAGCGTCCCAGACTTTCGGCCCGAAATCCGCATTCTTGCCATGACACGGGGCCTTCGGCGGGACTCACAGCTGTTCTACGAGTTCTCAAAGGACCCCCCGGACACCCTCGGAGAATTTTATCGAAGGGCCGAACAGCACATGATAGCCGAAGAGCTGAGAATGGCTGGGCCAAAGTCAGACAACCACCGCGCCGAAGGGTCCAATCAGCAAGCCCGTAATCCTACCGAACAGGCAGGACGATCTCGGAGGATGCGGGGAAGGAAGCCTCAAAGTTTCACGCCCCTGAGCACCACACGGACCAACATCCTCATGGCGCTGGAAAGGCAAGGGACGCAGATTCGGCGGCCAAGGGCCATGACCGCCGATAATAAGAAGAATGCAAAGAGGTTCTGTCAGTTTCATCGCGACCACGGTCATGACACCGAAGACTGCTTCCAGCTGAAGAAGTACATAGAGTCGCTGATAAAACAGGGCCAACTTTGCAAATACCTGTGGATGCCCTCCCCAAAAGGTAGAAAAAAGGAGGAAGGAATGGCCGAAGATGAGGACTATGACTCCGACAGGCGGAGAAACCGAAGTCCAAAAAGGCGCCGTCCACCTCCGGCAGGGGTTATACAAACAATCACCACGGGGCTCCCATCCTCGGAAAGAAAGCGGAAAGCCAGAGAGATTGCGGTCATGGAATATCAAAGACCAGCGAAGAAACTGGCCCGCAAAGATGGATCCACCGTCGTCTTCCCCCACGACGATCCGCTGCTGATAACGGCGAGGATAGGGAACTGGGACGTCAAAAGGCTGCTACTTGATGATGGATCAAATGCTGACGTCCTATTCTCGCACTTACTGCCGAACTTGGGCATCTCCAGCAGCGAGCTTAAGCCTGTCACCATGCCCACCTTCGGCGTTGGGCCATCCGAACTACCCATCCTCGGATGGATCGACCTCCCACTGATGATGAAAGGGACTTCGGTAGGTGGAGCAGCTGAGTTGAACGCCTCCACAATGGCAAGATTCATCGTCATGGACGTCCCATCCTCGTACAACTCCATCCTTGGAAGGCAGACACAGGGAAACCTGCACATTCGGCCTGATGTGAAGTACTTGACTGTCACATTCGCCACCAAGGATGGAGATGCAGAGATCTTCATAGACCAGGCCGAGGTAAGAAAGGTGTTTGTGAAAGCACGAAAGGCCCAGGCGAGCAACTTCACACAAACGGTGGAGGCAAAGGTGCAGGAGAAAGGCAAAGGAGAAGATCCCGCAAAGGCAGAAACGGAAGCAGTAGATCTTGTCCCAGGACAATCTACCCGAATAGGGAAGAGCTTGGCCGAAGGTGACAAGGAAAAACTTGTATCCTTTCTGCTGGAAAATAAAGATCTGTTTGCCTACTCGCCAAAAGATATGCCGGGGGTGAACCCTGGCATAATACAGCACAGCCTCAAAGTAAGCCCGGAAGCAAGGCCTGTCCGGCAAAAGAAACGAAGCATCTCAGCCCATAAGGGCAACTTTGTCAAAACCGAAGTCCAGCGACTGTTGGAAGCCAAAGTTATCAGGGAAGTGAAGTACCCCGAATGGTTAAGCAACGTGGTCATCGCCACAAAAGAAGGTAGCAGCAAACTCCGGATGTGCATCGATTTCAGAAATTTGAACGATGCTTGCCCGAAAGACTCATACCCTCTGCCGCCAATAGATCAGCTGGTAGATTCAACTGCGGAATATGGGCTCCTAAGTTTCCTAGACGCCTTCAGTGGCTACCATCAAATAAGGATGGACCCCGAAGATGAAGAAAAAACTGCCTTCATCACCGAGGGAGGAACATACTGCTATATCAGGATGCCCTTCGGGCTCAAGAATGCAGGAGCCACCTACCAAAGGTTGATGAACAAGGTCTTTAAGGACCAAATGGGGAGAAACATGGAGGTATATGTTGATGATATGATAGTCAAGAGCAAGCTGCCTGGCTACCACGTTGCAGATCTAGAGGAAACCTTCCAAAAGCTCAGAGCCTTTGGGATTCGGCTCAATCCTGAAAAGTGCATCTTCGGGGTAACCTCGGGAAAGTTCCTTGGGTACATGGTATCCGAAAGAGGCATTGACGCTAACCCCGAGAAGATTAAGGCTCTGCTTGAATTCCGAACTCCTGTCACGGTCAAAGACGTGCAAAGGCTTACCGGAAGAATAACCTCCCTAAGCAGGTTTATTTCTAGGTACGGAGATCGGTGCCGACCTTTCTTCAAAGTCCTAACAAAGGCAGCAAAAAGGGAAGGCGACCTCAGAAGGAATGATCATCCTTGGGATGAAGATTGCCAAAAGGCCTGGGAAGAACTCAAAGTCTACCTGGCCAGCCTGCCGACTCTACGACAACCTCGGGAGGGAGAGCCACTCGTATTGTACCTCGCTGTCACGGAGAAAGCTGTAAGCTCGGTCCTCGTGAAAGAAGAAGGCCCAAAGCAATGGCCAGTCTATTACGTCAGCAAGTCCCTGCATGGCGCCGAAATCAGTTACCCTTTGCTTCAAAAAGCTATATACGCCTTGGTGCTTGCAGGAAGAAGGCTGCAACTGTACTTTCAGGCTCACCCCATCATCGTCCGAAGTAGTCTACCACTACGGGATGTTATGAAGAAAGTTGATCATTCGGGAAGGCTCTCCAAGTGGTGCATAGAGCTTGGCGAGCACGAAATCATATATGAGCCTCGGAAGGCCATAAAGGCCCAAGCACTGGCAGATTTTATCGCCGAAATACCCACCACTGAGGACAGCCACCAAGATCCGAACGAGGGTGAGCCATAATGGACCTTGCATGTTGACGGAGCCTCGGGTTCCGAACACCAGGGAGCTGGAATAGTTATCAGAGGACCCGAAGGCCTGGAGGTAATGAAGGCTATCAAGTTCAGCTTCAGCGTCACAAACAATGTGGCTGAGTATGAAGCCCTCATAGCGGGATTACGCTTGGCCAGAAGGATTGGCGTGAGAAACTTAAAAGCTCACAGCGATTCCCAGCTGGTAGTTCGGCAGACGGCAGGAGATTATGGGGCGAAGGACCCAATCTTGGCAAAATACCACGAGCTGGTAGCAAAGCTCATCCAAGAGTTTGACGCCGTACGGATCGAAAATGTACCTCGGCGGAATAACACTGAGGCGGATTGCTTGGCGAAGTCGAAAACATACACCGAGGTGCTAGACCATCCGAGCATCTCAGTGCTGAGCATAGCGACCTCGGGAAAAGGATGGAAAGATCCCATAAAGAGATACCTCACAGAAAATATGCTCCCCGAAGACCCCGGCGACGCTGCGAGACTGCGAAGACGCTCCGGCCGATTCTTCCTGATTGGTGAAGAGTTATACCGGCAGGGATATGCAAACCCGCTGCAGAGATGCGTGGCTGAAGAGGATACTGAAATGATCCTTGAAGAGGTCCACGAAGGCATGTGTGGCTCACATATCGGAACTGATGCCCTTGCAGCGGTGATACTTCGCCAAGGATACTTCTGGCCTACCCTGAGAAAGGACGCAAGACAGTTCGTCCGAAAATGTGGTAGCTGCCAGAGACACGCGAACATCCAGAGGGCACCCTCGGAGACGGTAAGTTCGACTGACTATCCTTGGCCGTTCGCAGTCTGGGGTATAGACTTTATTGGGCCGCTCCCCACAGCACCCGGAGGCGTGAAATTCTGCGTTGTAGCAGTGGACTATTTCTCTAAATGGGTCGAGGCAGAACCGCTGGCAACTATCTCGGCAAAAGAAGTGCAGAAGTTCGTATGGAAGAACATTGTATGCAGATTTGGCATACCGAGGGTACTAGTAGCTGATAATGGATCCCAATTCATAGACAAAGGATTCCAGGAATTTATCAGCGACCTCGGAATAAAGATGCACTTCGCCCCAGTAGCTCACCCCCAAAGTAACGGGCAGGTGGAAGTATCGAACAGGACCATAAAAGATGGCCTGAAAAAGAGACTGGGAGAAGCAAAAGGGAAATGGCCAGGAGAACTCCAAAGCGTATTGTGGAGCTACCGAACGACGCCCCGAAGGGCCACAGGGGAAACTCCCTTTTCACTAGTCTTCGGGACAGAGGCCATTATCCCAGTCGAGATAGTCAGACCATCAATACGGGTGCAAATATTTGATGAAGGTGGAAACGACCTCGGCCTCAGAACCAAGCTCGACCTCGTCGGCGAACACAGAGAAATAGCCGAGCTGAGAAGAAAAGCTTTTCAGCAAAGAGTGGCCGCGGCTGTAAACTTACGGGCCAGGCCAAAAGAAATCAAGAAGGGAGACCTCGTTCTCCGAAAGGCTGACTTTGCACCCCGAAGGCCGTCCCACGGAGTACTTCGCGCAAACTGGGAAGGACCTTATCTGGTTCTCGCCGAAGTACGAAAAGGCGTGTACAAACTTGGCGACGCCGAAGGCGTAGAATTGAAAAATACTTGGCACTCAGACGCCTTGAAAAAATTCTACGCCTAAGATGAAGCGGAGGAATTGTAAGTACAGAATGCTCTTAAGGAAAGTTCTTAAGTATCCAAAATTGTGCAAAGCAGAATTCCGCGAAGATGCTCGCCGTAATAAAGCGCAGATTGACCTCCCAGAGTCCCTTGAGCCATCACGCTCGGGAAAAGATGGAGAAATCTCGCAGAGGCAGTTTTCCGAAGTCCCTTGAGCCATCATGCTCGGGAAAGATGGGAAACAAGAACGTCGCAGAAGTACTCGCCGAAATAAGCGCAGAGACAGTTTTCCGAAGTCCCTTGAGCCATCACGCTCGGGAAAAACAGAAAACAACTCTCGAAAGATTTCCTAAGTCTCTTGAGCAAACATGCTCGGGACAAAAGGAAAAGAAGGAAAATTTTTTGACTAAGGAATTTCCGAAGTCCCTCGAGCGAACGTGTTCGGGACAAAATGGAAATGCAAAAGCCTGCAAAAAGACTTAGTCAAATTTTTCAGACTTTCCAAAAAGCCTCTGGAGCGAACAGGCTCGGCCAAGGGAAGGTAAAAGAGTTTCTTTGATTGCAGGTTTTCCGAAGTCTCTTGAGCAAATGCGTTCGAGGCAATGAAAATAAAGAAACTTGAAGAAACACTTAGCCAAAAAAGTCTTCATTAAGGAGTAAGCTGCTTTACAATAAAGAAGTGCCCGAAGAAGGAATACAAAATAGAAGGGAAGGAAAAGGGGCCCTAAAATAGCCTAAGGGTTCGCGGCGTCCCGAGAGCCACTCGCTTGCCCGCCCTTTTCCACCACCTTTGGCGCTGGAATTGAAGGAGGAAGGTTCAAATGTTCGACCTTGGACCATTCCCACCGAGGTCCCCCAGGAATGTTTAGAGCCTCTAGAAAAGAGAGGTCCAGATCTGGGAACCTCTGGAGGACTTGGTGCCGAGCAAGGCAGAAGCCGTCCTGAAAGGCAACCTTGGCCATTTGATCAGACTTGTTCTTCTCAAGCTCGAGGTCGTCAAGCTCGTCCTTCAGATCCGCGATCTCCTCTTCCAGCGCCTTTATCTGCTCCTTTCCCTTCGGATCCTTCTTCGAGGACACGACCTCGGCTGCAAGGATGTTTTTCTCAGCTGTCAGCGCCAGTATGATCTTGTCAGATTCTGACTTATTCTTTAGAAGCTCCTCGTTGGCGGCCAGCATTCCATTTATCTGCTCGCCGAGGTCAGCAATCTTCTGGGAGGAGTCCTTCTCAAGTTCTTCTTTCTCCTTCCGGAACTCCTCCCGAAGGGCAGCAACTTTCTCCTTCGCAGCATCCGCTAGCTGCTGGTTTTTGGCGATCAACTCCAGGCGTGTGGCCTTCGCCTTTTCTAAAGTATCTAAGGCCGTAGTTCGGAACACAGCCTCCCTGGCCACCCGAACTCGGAGGTAGCCAGCATACCCCAGCAGCTGCGAAGAAGATAAACGCAAGGTCAGTAAGAGCCAAACACTTAGGAAAAAATTGAAGGAAATAGGTCTGAAGAGTATACCTGAGCAGCATGCTCGGTAACTTTCACGGCGAGATCGTTGTCCTCCGGATAGGTCGCCCCAATAGCCTTGAAGGAGGCCTCAGTAAGCACCCCCTTCGAAATTTCCTTCGCCATTTGAGGACAGTCCTCGGAGTACAAATTCATGTCCTCCGTGAACGTCCAGAAAGGCTCCTTTGGTATCTTCCCTTGCGGGATTTTGGCGTCCCGAAGAGCTCGCTTCCGAGCATGTTCGGCCGCCCAGTCAGGGGTAGTCAACTCCCCTGCATGGTAAGAATGAGAAGGAGATTAAAGACAAAGAAGGCAATCCAGAAAAAACAAAGGAAGTACACTTTGTCTGGAAACAAACCTGGTGGAACCTCGACAACGACGTCCTCGGAGTCCTCGGCCTCCTCGGTCGAAATGCCCTTGCCCTTCCGCCTGCGCCGCTCCTCGGCAGAAGGTACTTCTACCACTACATCAAGGAGGGCCTGCGACGCAGTAGGACCTTGAGGAGGGACGTCGGTTGAAGGGACCTCGGAAACAGCAGTCTCAGGCGCCGGAATCTCGGCTGTCCCAGGCTCCTCAGCAGTCTCCTCGGGAATTTCTTCTAGAGGAACCTGAGCAGGGGACCTCGGCCGAATCATCAGGCGGCGAAGTGACAGCAACCTCGGCGTCCTCGTTTCCCTCCCCAATACTTTCCAAAGGGGAGGAAAGAACAGTCTTCTTCGCCCGTTTAGCCGAGGGACCAGCACCAACGGACTTCCGCCTTCGGGAAGCCGCCTTCTTTGTCTGCTCCCCCTTCTCCACTTGGCCGGAGAAAAGGGACTTGTAATAGGCGGCAGTCCCGTCGCCCATCTCTGAAAAAGGAGAGAAACATCAGCGTAAGTCCGAGGAAAAAACAGCAAAGGAGTAGAAGATGACTCACTTTCGACAAGCTTTTCGAAAGAAATTTCCTCCTTAAGAAGCTTGACCAACCAGGAATCCTTCCCGGCGATGGCAGGAGCTGGCATCTTGAGGTCAGTCTCGTGCTCCTTTACCACCTTTAATTCCCGAAGGACCTCTTCGGTCATCAACTTCCAGTTGATTGGAAAAGGGTAAAGGGCGCGCGGAGCGACCTCGGGATCCCAGTCAGAGACAGCCCGAATGCGGGCGTCGAAATCCGCGAACACGGGAGCCAACTCTGGGGTCAGCAGCATCCTCGGATCAACAACGTCCACATCCAGTGTTCCCTGAGCCCATTTGGTCGGAACGTACGACCAGGCCTCGTCCATCTTCAGGAAGAAGAACTTCTGTTGCCACCCCCGCCAGCTATCCTTAGTGGCGAAGGTGAACATGAATTTCTTGCTCCCGGATCCCCGAGGTAGCATGAAATAGAAGCCACCCTTCGGGACCACAGAGAGCTTGTAGTACTGCATAAAGATTATGAAATGGGGTTCTATCCCGAAGACGCCACACATGCAGAGGTAGGCGTTAAAATAGCAGAACGAGTTCGGGGGAAGCTGGTTCACAGCAATGCCATGAAATTTGCAGAACTCGCACACCATCTTCGGGGGAGGATACCGAAGACCGGCCTTCAGCTGGGCTCGGAAAATGGTAACCTCCTTACTATGGTTTGAAAAAGCATAATGGCTAGAACGAGGCAGCCTAGTAATGGCGTAAGAGGGAAGAAAGAATTTTTTCTTCCACCTCTCTAACTTTGCAGGGGTGGTGCAACAAGGATGGGCTAAAAGAGGCTGCCAGCTCTCAGGAATGGGCATTTTTGACATGAAAACGAGTTTGAAAACGGAAGAAAACAGTTTCCAGAGAAAAACTCAAAAGAACAGAGGGATCAAAACGCTCTGGAAAACAAAAACCCACCGAAAGATTTGCCAAAATCTGAGGACGCCGTCGTGAAAGTTGGCTGGAAAAAAGCTCTGATTAAGGTAGCTCCGCCACAGAAAGCAAGAAAGTGCAAGAACAGGGGCAAAGCAGAGAAAAGAGCAGAAGAAAAAGCAAAAGGAACTTATGATGGAATGGGCTATTTATAAGCCAGAGGTGGGTAACCGAAACATCGTCATAAGTACCCTTTGGAGGCGAACCGTCGCCGTAACTGCTCTCTGCACCTGAAAAGGCGCGCCCTCTGTAACCGACGCAACTCTCCTCCAATGGCAAAGCGCCACGTGTCAACCGCTGCGCAAAAATGGGGGACACGTCCTCCAAACGTCCCTTGAAAACTGGGACACGTCTTCTGACATCCCTGGAAAACTGGGACGCGCCGCTCAGACTGACACGCTTGGCCAAACAGACCTGCAGAAACAAAGAGCAGGCCAACTCGAGGACGCCAAGAGACAGGCTATGGCCGAACAGCCCATGACCTTCGGGCAAGAGGTGTATCTTCAGCACAGGCTCCGCCTCGAAGACACCAAAGAACAGGCCAAGGCCGAAGGGCCCATGATCTTTGGGCAAAAGGCGCATCCTCGGAACAGGTTGAGCTTCCAAAGAGACTCCCATAAACAACCTCGGAAAGAGATGCAAAACCGAAGTCTTCACTTCGGCTTTCCAAAGGGGGGCATGTGATAGCCAAACGCTATCGCCTCTATCTGGCCGAACTCCCTGCCACAAGAATGGCCAGAAGAAGCTGGCGCTACCCGAGAAAAGGTGTGATCATGCACCTCGGGAGATAGCCGAAGAACTCCGAGCCCGGCACGCCAGGAAAACCCGAGGACACTACTTGCCCCTCTAAGGTTGTGAACAGATCGCCTTCGGAAAAGCGGCACCAGACATAGCGAGCCGAACATGATATCCCCGAAGGTGAAACTCCCTGAAACTGGGAACCCCCAAACTGAGGGCTTGTTCCCCGAAGAGGCTTTGTCCGTACCAAAGGACGACCTCACCCAGGGACCTCGGGAGTACGGCAAGAGCATTTATGGAAGCATTTAAGGAAGCCTCTGACATGTCCTTTCACAGACGTCACAAGTCACCTCAAAAGGCGCTCTGACACACGGACGCCATCAGAATCACATCATGGCCCATCTCAGCACATGGCTCAAGGCAACCTGCTACCAGCTATCTGTCTCCTACGCCCAGAAATTCAGGAACATCCGACCGAACGCGTGTCACGATCTGAACGGGCTAGGCACTCCTATAAATACCAGGAATTAATACTTGGCAAGAGGTTGGTTGGCAAAACACTGCTCCCACACTGTGAGAAAATTACTAGGCAAGACTCTTCAGCCCTGTGTGCTATTACCTTTGCCTTTTTCTCAGCCAACCACTGACTTGGGCGTCGGAGGCTCCCCCCCCAGAAAAACACTCCGGGGGCCTCCTAACCCTTTGTTTCTGAGCTTTCAGGCACACTCCCTTGGGCGATCCATCCTCCAGGCGTTCTTCCTCCCAGAAGTCTCTCCACCAGTCACCATGACTATAAACAATGAGGCTCCACGCCATCAACTGGGAGCTTGGCCTATTAAGTATATTGTACAAGTCTTGTATTGGATGCATAAACTCATGTGTTTGAGTTTGCAGGTTTATGTAGATTGTGGAACAAGTCTAGGACCAATGAATGTGTGCTCTTGGGCTTTGGTAGGATGGTTTGCACTTATGGGAATGGGCATGGTTGTAGGTGTCTTCCAAGAAGCTTTAGTTTTGTATTGTGCACTTAAGGTAGCTCTCAGGTACTACTGTTAGTTTTGGTATGTAATGCATAACTCTTGGCCATTTTGGATTATGAGTACTCTTGCTATGGTTCCAAATAGGTAGTACTTGTGTAGAGGTTATTTTGTGCATATATATTGCCTCGGTTAGTTAATGGAACTCTTGTGTAAGTTATGAATGAAATGCCAAGTTATGCTATAAGTACTTGTTCATGAAATTGTCCATAATGTGCTAAACCTCTTTCAGTTCTTATTATGTCGAATGTGCATATGACATGAAAAGTGTGTTTTTTCAAACTTGAGATGAAATGGGCTTCTTGGTTTCCAGGCATTTGGATATCACACTTGATTAGCACACACCCGAAACACTTAATCATACAAGTGTATATGCCTTGCCTTGTGTTGTAAGTAATCCTATGGGCCTTGCCTTGTAGTGCAAGTAATTACCTAAAGCTAATAATTAGCCTCCTTGGGCACTTCCCAGGCCTTAGTCTTAAGAACTTATAATTTGAACTATAAAAAGTTAGATGGGCCGAGACCTGAGTTTACCCTTAAAACTTTATAAGTGCAAGTTGAACAAATTTTGTCAGTGCTTTGAGTAGCACACTTGAGTGGCACAATAGGTGCACAGGCTGGGGCCTATGTGGGGTGTGACATTCTACCCTCTGTAAATATTTTGGTCCTCCAAATTCTTAAGTAATGTAGGAAATTGCCTTAGGTATCTTTTGAACATTTTTGTCTTTGTTTCCAAAGTAGCCTATTCCTCAGAATGGTTAGACCATTGGAATTCATCATGTTTATCCATTTACTCCTTAACTTACTTACATCTTTAGCTAGAATCCTTACATGTTCCTCTTCATAAGAGAGGTTGGGGGTTACTGAGACATTAGAAGTTGGTTTAGCTTGTTGTGGGTTAGATAAATGTTTCTTAAGCATGCTAACATGAGAGGTATCATATAAATGACCCAACCGTGAACGTAAATCCATCTTATATTCCAAATTACCATTTTTGGCCATTATTGGGAATGGTCTAATGTATCTAGGGGCTAGTTTACCACTTTTTCCAAATCTTATAACTCCTTTCATAGGAGAGACTTTGATCCACACATAGTCCCCAATTTGGAACTCTAAGTGTCTTCTCGTTTTTTGCTTGGCATAGGCTTGCTCTCTATAATTAGCAGCCTTGATTGTTTCTTGGATTATTTTGATCCTTTCAGTGGTTTCCTGGATATAAGTATGGTTTTTCTTCAATTTTATTCTTAGGACCCTGCCAATAATAAGCAGCAAGAAACTGTTGGGTTTCGGGAGCCAAACAGCGCAGCGGAATTTAACTGAAACCCTCCAAGATCCAAGTGAAACGGGGTAAACTGGGTGTTCGAAAATTTTCATACCTAATTTTTGGTTGAGATCTCTCACTCAACTGTAGAGTCGAATCACAAAACCTGAATAGTTGACGTGTTCAGACTCTCTATGGTATCCACACGAGCCTCTCAGGATCACCACGCTTCCACCACGTCCCGGCAGATACGTTTCTCTTGCGCTCGTAGTGCTAGCTTGCGTCCTCCAAGGAATTGCAAGAGAAGAGTGCGGTTGCCCTTTTGGGAGGCTAGGGCAAGGAGACCTGCGAATTTCTCACTTAAAAGTTGTATTTATAATGAGACTCAACTTCCAGGCCTAATGGGTTTCAAAACCCTAATCCAATTAGGATTTAATTTCGGGCTTAATAATGGCTCAACTCCTTGGCCCATAATTAAAATGAAATTAAAGTGAAACCATAACCCAAATAATTAGCCCATGCACTCTAATGATCCAAATAGCTCTATGTGTGTGACCCAATAGGCTCTTGCCATGTTGGCAATGATCATAAATCACATTTATGATCGTAAGCAATGAGTGGTGTCTAGCAACACATCATTGCTACCCAAGTGACAAGATTGTCGGCGAATCGACTAAACCTTTATGATCATCACCAATATATGCCATTGTCCCTTTGTCCAAGATATCAAGACTAAGCACGAGACATGGAATGTGTCACCCTCGTATAGCCCAATCTTTGGTTTCTTGATTACTGAGTAGACCAACTTAAACTGATGACTTTGATATCGTATATCAACTCATCGGAGCATGGCCATGCATTTTCTAAGTCTCACTCTATCAAGGGGCCCGAAGATATCACTCCCTTTATGTAGGAGGGACAAATCCCATCTTGATCATACAAATCCCTCCGCATGATATGTGACATACCTAATGACCTCCTTCAAGTTCACTCAGTTACGAGCAACAAAGGAAAGTATCAAAGTATGTGACTCACATGTAGGGAACCTTGATGATCTTAGGTCGAAGGACTACATATACCATGATCACTATGAGAATCACTTATGACACTCATATAACGATCCATGAAGTGTTCTCATGGTGGGTCGGTCTAGTACACAAGTTCTCCAACTTGTACCCATATGTAGACTACATATCTCATTTTAGTCTCCACATATGCTAGTCATTATGTATTATTGCAACCCGCTCCACAATAATAATAGACTAGGGACGTTTAAGAATATCATTATTCTAGGGTTACAATTATGTTTATTACGTTACGCAGAAACAAAACAACAAACAAAATTGCTGGATTAATGCCTAAATAAAATATCATGACTCAATGTGCAAAAATACAATCATCTCATGATTGGCTTTTTGGGCACAACACTAATAGAAACCTCCTCCCATATAGAGCTTCACAAGGTGCCATTTTTATGGTTGAATGGTAGTTGTTATTGTTGGAGAATTTTATCAAGGGTAGGAGTTGATCCTATTCTCCTTTAATGTTTAATACACAGCACCTTAACATGTCTTCAAGAATTTGTATGGTCATTTCATTTGCCCATCTGTTTGGGGGTTGTAAGCTGAACTCAGTTTCAATTGAGAACCTAGTGCCTAATGTAGTGATTTCCAAAATCTAGACACAAAGCTTGGGTTTCTATCAGAAACTATGTCATCTGGGATGCCACGTAATCTCACTATTTTTTTAATGTACAGTAGTGCCAGCTTATCCAAAGGATCTGTGAGATTAATAGGCAAGAAGTAAGCTGACTTTAAATGTAGTGATTTCCAAAATCTAGACATAAACATTGGGTCTCTATCATGCTTTATATGTCTATCTACAATTACCCAAGTAGCCTTCTCGAGTGGTCTACCTTCTTCATGATATCCCGAAGACGTAAGTTACTCCGGACGATAATGGGGTGCCCTTAGAAATAGGGCCGCAACCTTCTGCTTGCAAGTACTAGGGCATAAATAGCCTTTTGTAGCAAAGGGTACCTGACTTTGGCACCATGAAGAGACTTGCTCACGTAATATACCGACTATTGCTTTGCCCCCTCTTTCTTCACCAAGACCGAACTTACTGCTTTTTCGGTGACGGTGAGGAAGAGTATGAGGGGTTCTCCTTCTTGTGGCTGCCAAAGTGTCTGCAGATGAGTTATGTAGACTTTAAGCTCTTCCCAGGCCTTTTGGCAATCTTCATTCCAAAGGTGCACCTCGGTTGCGAGGTCTCCCCCACTTTTTTCTGCTTTAGTGAGGACCTTGAAGAACGGTCGGCAGCGATCCCCATATCTGGAGATGAATCTGCTGAGGGACGTGATTCTCCCCGTGAGTCTTTGCACGTCTTTGGTCATCTTGGGTGTTCGGAATCCTAACAAGGCCTTGACCTTTTCTGGATTAGCGTCGATACCTCTCTCTGACACCATAAATCCGAGAAACTTACCAGCATTCACCCCAAACACGCATTTTTTGGGGTTGAGACGAATTCCGAATGTCCTCAGCTGGTGGAATGTCTCTGCTAAGTCTGTGATATGACTATCAGGCAGTTTGCTCTTAACTATCATATCATCGACGTAGACTTCCATGTTTCTCCCAATTTGGGAATCGAAGACCCTGTTCATCAACCTTTGGTACGTGGCCCCTACATTCTTAAGCCCGAAGGGCATTCTAATGTAGCAATATGTACCAGCTTCGGTGATGAAGGCGGTTTTTTCCTCGTCTTCGGGGTCCATCCTGATTTGATGGTACCCGCTAAATGCGTCGAGGAAGCTGAGGAGACCGTATTCGGCGGTTGAGTCCACCAACTGGTCTATTGGAGGTAGAGGATATGAATCCTTAGGGCAAGCATCGTTCACATTTCGGAAGTCGATGCACATTCGGAGTTTGTCACTCCCTTCTTTTGTGGCGATGACCACGTTACTAAGCCATTCGGGATATTTGACTTCCCTTATTACATCTGCCTCCAACAACCTTTGGATCTCGGACTTAACGAAGTTGTTCTTGTGTGCCGAAAGGCTCCTCTTTTTTTGGCGAACAGGCTTCATGTTAGGGCATATTTTAAGAGTATGCTGGATTATGCGAAGGTCTAACCCAGGCATATCTTTTGGCGAGTAAGCAAATAGATCTTTGTTCATTAAAAGGAAAGATACAAGCTTTTGCTTGTCACCTTCGGCCAGATGTTTCCTGATGCGGGAATTTCGGCCCGGGGCAAGCTCTATATTCTCAATTTCAATTTTGTCCGAGTCACTTCTCTTTCCTTCTGCAGCCTCTTCGATTACAGTGCCCTTCTCTTTTGAGGTCTTTGTATGCACCTTCACCGGGCTCTACCTCGCCTTCACGAAGACCTTCCGGACTTCAGCTTGAACGATGAATATTTCTGCATCCCCATCCTTCATCCCGAAGGTGACCATCAGATACTTCACATCTGGCTGGATGTGAAAGTTCCCTTGAGTTTGCCTTCCAAGGATGGCATTATACGAAGAGGGGACATCGATGATGATGAACCTGGTCATGGCAGAGGCAAAGAACTCTCCATTGTTTTGGACCAAAGTTCCCTTTATCATTAAAGGTAGGTCGATCCACCCAAGGACAGGGAGTTCGGAAGGACCTACCCCGAAGGTGGGGGATGTAACAGGTTTGAGATCAGTTTTCACGATGCCCAAGCTTGGCAATAGATGGGAGAATAAGACATCGGCGTTGGACCCATCGTCCAGGAGCACCCTCTTCACATCCCAGCTCCCAATCCTTGCCATGATAAGAAGCGGGTCATCGTGTGGAAACACTACGGCAGACCCATCTTTCCGAACAAGCTTGTTCGATGGGTTGCCGAATTCCATCACCGAGATCTCCCTGGCTTTCCTTTTCCTTTCTGCTGAGGGCAACCCCATGGTGATCGTCTGGATTACTCCTGCTGGGGGTGGGGGATTTTTCTTGGGACTCCGGTTCCGACGTCGGTCGGAGTCGTAGTCCTCATCTTCCTTTCTTTCCTCCTCCCTCCTTCCCCTGGGAGAGGGTATCCGCAGGTACCGACGCAGCTGACCCTGCTTGATCAGGGACTCGATGTATTTCCTGAGTTGGAAGCAGTCCTCAGTGTCATGGCCGTGGTCCCGATGGAATTGGCAGAATTTCTTCATATTCTTTTTGTTGTCCGAGGTCATGACCTTCGGACGCTGAATTTGAGCTCCCTGCCTCTCCATGGCCATTAGGATGTTCGTCCTCGTGGTATTCAAGGGAGTAAAAGTCAATGGCTTTTTCCCTCTCTGTTTCCGAGGTCGACCCCCTAACTCTGTTGGGTATCGAGGGTGTTGGCTTGGCCCTTCGGGGCGAACGTGGTCAGGCTTTGGACCTCCCATCCTCAGCTCTTCAGCAGTCATGTGCTGCTCGGCCCTTCGGTAGAACTCGCCGAGGGTATCTGGGGGGTCCTTCGAGAACTCGTAGAACAGTTGTGAGTCTCACCGAAGTCCCTGTGTCATGGCGAGGATGCGTATTTTGGGCCGAAATTCTGGCACACTCAGGGCCTCTCGGTTGAACCTTTCGACATAGTCGTGAATGGTCTCCCTATTCCTTTGCGCTATGTCGAACATCTGAACTGGCATCTTTGCCATTGGCCTGCTGCCGATAAATTGTTGTGTAAACGCAGTGGACAACTCTTGGAATCCCATGATGGTTCCGGGGGCCAATGAGTTGTACCACGCCATCACCGGTCCGGAAAGGATGACCTCAAAACATTTGCACAACGTGGGGTCATCGGCACCGTGTAGCACCATGCTGCGCCTGTATTTGGTCAGGTGGGCCTGGGGATCACTACGCCCATCATACGTCTATAGGCGAGGTACCCGGAAGTCACTGGGCATGGGTGCCTCAACTATTGCTCGGACGAACGGGGATTCTTCACCTGTGAAGGTCTCCGACAACCTCGACCAAACAAGCTTCCGGGAAACCTGCCTTTCCACCTTGTCTAACCTCTCAAGGATTTTCTCCATAAGGGCGGTGGTACTGGCCTTTTCCCGTTGCCTGAGAGTCTCCGGCGGCGGGGAGCGACGTCTCCTCTTTGGGGAGTAACTTCGCCGGCGAGGAGGTGGTGACCTCTTGTACGGTGACGGGCTCCTTCAGTGAGAGGCTCTGGGCCTTTTTGATGTTGTTTCGTCAACACGATGCCCTCTGAGGGGGACGCCATCAGTTGAGGATTCGTCGTGGAAGTCTCCACTGCTTGAACTCCGGTGGGCGGGCTTGGGGCTCCCCTCTCAGAAAGTTGTCGGCGAGGGGGCTCTTCGGACCGAAGGTGGTTGGGACCACCTCTGGTCAAGTTGCTGCGTCATTTCTGCCACTATGGAACGCTGGAAATCCCTTAGGAAGTCCATGATAACGGTCAGAGGACGTTCATCCTCTAGAAAAAAGGGTCCTTGAAGCTGGCTGCTTGGTCACTAGTTCAGTCTCCGACGCAGATGGGGACTTTGGGAGCCCCTTATCCTTAGAACATCGAGTCTTAATGATGGCTACCTGAGAGTGGGTTCCCACAGACGGTGCGAAATGATGCCCGGTGGCATCTTCGTTATGTGACATGGTGTAGCTGCAAACGAGACTTTCGGTATGCATGTGTTTGTAAAGAGCCCTCCGATGAAGAAGGTGCCTTGGAAAGGAGCTTCTAGTGAGGAAGTGGCTACAAGACTCAGTAAAACAGAGGTTTGAGACTCCCCAGAGTGTGATTCTAGGGGAGGAGCCTCCAACGCTTAAGTCAACCTTTTTAGGATGAAAGTAAGAAGGAATGAAGAACAGATAATGGCTAGAGTTTCCTCTTTCTTAATTGTCATCCCCCCTATGCCAAGGTTCTCCACAAATATTTATAGGAGGTCCCTAGGAGGAGGCCTCCTGCTACAGCTTGTCTTAGATCACGACATGTGGTTGGCCAGATTTGATCCGTACGTTCGGGGACAGGCGCCCCCAGCTGGCTGTAGCCGTTCTGACCGAAGGTCAGGGCCGTGTGGGTGGGCTGTGTGTCAGAGGCGTGTGTGAGGTCCTCTGTGTCAGAGGCTCCTAACCATTTTTGTCTTATCCAGCTGAGAACTCCTTCGGTGATGGACTCTCTTCGGGGAGTGAGACCCCTTCGACAGGCGAGCCTCCTTCGGTCTGACTTTGCTCTCCAAGGGCCGCGGAGGGAGGCTCCTCAGTAGTGTGGAGGACCTTCAGAGGACGCCATATTCTTCCGAGAGTGGGGAGATGATCCCCGAGATCTCTAGACAACTTGACCGAGGATGGCATATCATGCCAATCCGAGGGTGGTGGCGTCTTTAGCCAAGGGTGGTGAGGATCCCATCTATCCCGAGGTGGGTCAGATGTACTCCCGAGGATGGTACCTTGTCAGTCATCCTTAGAGGCTATCCGAGCGTGATAGCCATTTGGCTATCAGAAATCCATAGATATGGAACCCTATTTTCTTTCAGGTCTAGGCAAATTTTGTAGCTTGCCCCCTGGTTTTTTATGTTCAACCTTCAATTGTTGGCATAACACAAATTTGAACACAAATGTGTAAATTTCCCTTGTCATATTAGGCCACCCAAAGTGTTCTTTCAAATCTTCATACATTTTCATAGTTCTAGGATGTATGCTCATCTTACTAAAGTAGGCTTCCTTCAAAACTTGTTCTTATAATTCATACCTTTGGGTACATAAATTCTATTTTGAAAACACAGCAATCGCTGCCTATAAGAGAACCCTTGGAATTGTTTCCTATGTCTCTACCCAAGTATTCTTGCAAGATCTACATCCTGCTGTTGCACCTTCTGTATCTTTGCTTTCAAAGTTGACTAAATAGCCACTTGTTCACCAAGCAAGTCGTATTATTAAGCTCATTCGGTTCTTCCTCCCTATGTTTTAGGATACCTGTGTATTTCCTGCTTAGGGCATCAGCCACTTTGTTGGCCTTGCCTTTAGTATGTTCATAGGTTAAGTCAAAGAGCTTTAGATATTCAAGCCATCTTCTCTGTCTCATATTTAACTCTTTCTCAGTAAAGAGACACTTGAGACTTTTATGATTTGTAAAGATCTGAAACTTATTACCAAGTAGGTAATGTCTTCACTGTTTCAAGGCAAAGATCACAGCTGCAAGTTCTAAGTCATGCACTGGATGATTCATTTCATGTGGCCTTAATTCCCTTGATCCATAAGCTATGACTTGTTTTTCTTGCATTAACACACATCCTAATACCAGAATGGACACATCTGTGTAAACCTTGAAGGGTTTATTAGGATTAGGTAATATTAGTATAGAAGTGGAAGTGAGCTTGTCTTTAAGTGCCTGAATGCTTCTTTCACACTTTTTAGACCATTAAAACTTTTGCCCCTTTCTTGTCAATTTGGTTAAAAGAGCTACCATTACAAAAAATTTTAGTACAAATCTTCTATAATACCTAGGTAGACCTAAGAAGTTTTGTATTTCTCTAACATTTTGTGGTTGCTTCCACTATAAGATAGCTTCAAATTTTGTTAGGTCTACAGCCATTCCTTTCACATTTATTAAATGCCCTAAGAATTTAATTTGATTGGTCCAAAAATGGCACTTACTTAATTTTCCATATAATTGGTGCTCCTTTAACGTGCCTAGCATTGTTCTCAAGTACCCTTTATGCTCCTCTTCATTCCTTGAATATAGCAAAATATCATCTATAAAGATCACCACAAAGTGATCTAGATATGGTCTGAATATTCTTTGCATTAGGCCCATAAAGAAAGCTGGAGCATTAGTAAGCCCAAATGGCATGATTGTATATTCAAAATGACCATATCTTGTTCTAAAAGTAGCCTTGGGAATATCTGCTTCCCTAACTCTTAATTGGAAGTACCCTGATCTAAGATCAATTTTTGAAAACATTATGGCTGTTAGTGTTGTGCCCAAAAGCCAATCATGAGATGATTGTATTTTTGCACATTGAGTCATGATATTTTATTAAGGCATTAATCCAGCAATTATGTTTGTTGTTTTGTTCCTGCGTAACTTAACAAACATAATTGTAACCCTAGAATAATGATATTCTTAAAAGTCCCTGGTCTAGTATTATTGTGGAGTGGGTTGCAATAATACATAACGACTAGCATATGTGGAGACTAATATGAGATATGTAGTCTACATATGGGTACAAGTTGGAGAACTTGTGTACTGGACCGACCCACCATGAGAACACTACATGGATCGTTATATGAGTGTCATAAGTGGTTCCCATAGTGATCAGGGTATATGTAGTCCTTCGACCTAAGATCATCAAGGTTCCCTACATGTGAGTCACATACTTTGATACTTTCCTTTGTTGCTCGTAACTGAGTGAACTTGAAGGAGGTCATTGGGTATGTCACATATCATGCGGAGGGATTTGTATGATCAAGATGGGATTTGTCCCTCCTATGTAACGGGAGTGATATCTTCGGGCCCCTTGATAGAGTGAGACTTAGAAAATGCATGGCCATGCTCGGATGAGTTGATATATGAAGTCAATGTCATTAGTTTAAGTTGGTCCACTCAGTAATCAAGAAACCAAAGATTGGGCTATACGAGAGTGACACATTCCATGTCTCGTGCTTAGTCTTGATATCTTGGACAAAGGGACAATGGCATATATCGGTGATGATCATAAAGGTTTAGTCGATTCACCGACAATCTTGTCACTTGGGTAGCAATGATGTGTTGCTAGACACCGCTCATTGCTTATGATCATAAATGTGATTTATGATCATTGCCAATGTGGTAAGAGCCTATTGGGTCGCACACATAGAGCTATTTGGATCATTAGAGTGCATGGGCTAATTATTTGGGTTATGGTTTCACTTTAATTTCGTATTAATAATGGGCCCAAGAGTTGAGCCATTATTAAGCCTGAAATTAAATCCTAATTGGATTAGGGCTTTGAAACCCATTAGGCCTGGAAGTTGAGTCTCACTATAAATACAACTTTTAAGTGAGAAATTCGCAGGTCTCCTTGCCCTAGCCTCCAAAAAGGACAGCCGCACTCTTCTCTTGCAATTCCTTGGAGGACGCAAGCTAGCACTGCGAGCGCAAGAGAAACGCATCTGCCGGGACGTGGTGGAAGCGTGGTGATCCTGAGAGGCTCGTGTGGATACCATAGAGAGCTTGAACACGTCAACTGTTCAAGTTTTGTGATTCGACTCTACAGTTGAGTGAGAGATCTCAACCGAAAATTAGGTATGAAAATTTTTGAACACCCGGTTTACCCCGTTTCACTTGGATCCTGGAGGGTTTCGGTTAAATTCCACTGCGCTGTTTGGCTCCCAAAACCCAACAGTGGTATCAGAGCTACTGGTGAAACCCTAAATCGGGATTGAGTGTTGAATCGCATGATGCTATGTGTTCGGTTGCTTTTCGGCCATGATTAATTAGATTGATTCATGATGCATGAAACCTAATGAATTCGTAATGAACATATGAGATATATGAAGAAACGACACAAATTGGTTAATGAGATTAACCCGAAATTGAATGGTATGAGATACCTATATGGATTAGGATTCTTGCAATAGTTGCAAAAACCCTAGCTTTGTTCGGATTCGGCCTGTTCGGGCACCGAAAGTAAGGTATTTTTGGTGGCTCGAATGGAGGAGTCTCGGGTGCCTACTTGCTCGAAATAGAAGATTTCGGGCTAAGCAATTGTAAGACAATTTTTTGCGCAGGGGGGCGCTGCCCCCCACGCCCCCCGCAAGGGCGGCTCCCCTTGACCTCGTCCGCTGACCGGTCAGCGGAACCACCGCCCACTGACAGGCCAGCGGGACCGCCGTATGCGAAGCGCCACATAAATAAAAACTGGTTAATCAACGCACAAAAATTGGCATGCATCTTTGTTGAATGAGATTTGACATGATATGCTGATTGGTGTTTGAAGCATGGTGCATGGTTATAGCCCTTGATTGGTTGTACTTGTAAATACGGCCTGCGAGTCGTGCCTTTTCTTATCACTCTCATTGTACATTCTCTTCTCACCTTACTCCCCTCGAATGTAACTCGAGGTTTCTATTATTGATGTAATGGTGCATTATGGGATCATCCAAGGTGGTATGTCCAAGGATCATCCAAGGTGGTATGTCCAAGGAGGTGACAACAAAAGGGCAGCCAAGAAAGGAAGAGAAGGAGCTTGTGAAGACTCTTTTCTTTTCTTAGGCTTTTATGATATTCTCATTGGCTTGAGAATATCGCATAGTTTGGGCTATAACCATGTCACGTTTATTTTCTTGTAAGCATGAGATGCATGTTTTATATTTGTATGTGATGCATGTATAAAACAACCGGAGATAACAAATTGGTGAGATCAAAAGAAAAATCCCTCAAACAAATATTAAGTCATTAAATGTGATGCCTTCCAAATGTTGGCACTCGTCAAGACTTTGATCAACATTAGGTGGGTTTGCCAAAGCAAAGCACCTATGTTCATCTTGGTAAGGCGCGATGGGATAATAGTGATATCCAAACTGCTAACTTTGGGTTCGACTTAACTAAGTCATCCTAATAGGATTAGGGACTTAGAGGCATAGAGTTGGGCTTAAGTTCATGAGATGAGCTTGGACAAGTGTTGTTCACCCAACTATCCAAGAGTTGCATAAGATGCAATTGGCAAGGAGTTGCCTACCTAAATAGCTGTAACTTGAGAGAAAAGCCAAAGCTGACTCAGGTTGTGGTCAAATATGGATCTTGGCCCACTAGAATACCTTAGCGCCGAGGTGTTCCGAAATAATATCGAGGGTTATTATTTTGAGGAAAATAGTGGGAGTATCGTTTAATAAAAGTCCTTATTAAATGAATTAAAATACATGACTCTTACACTGCATATTTACT
Organism: Aquilaria sinensis; assembly: GCA_005392925.1. NCBI lineage: Eukaryota > Viridiplantae > Streptophyta > Magnoliopsida > Malvales > Thymelaeaceae > Aquilaria > Aquilaria sinensis. The sequence continues at coordinate 57,000 of SMDT01003351.1, read as the reverse complement.
GTTGTAGATAACCATGGCACAAAACACATCGACACTTTCGTTGCGATCGATCCTTGAGAAGGAAAAACTGAATGGGACCAACTTTCTCAAATGGTACCGAAACTTGAGGATAGTCCTCAAACAAGAGAGAAAGGCTTATGTCCTAGAGCAGCCCATTCCGAATGAGCCTGCTGCCACTGCTCCAAGAGCTGAAAGGGATGCTCACAAGAGGCATTCTGATGATGCTTTGGATGTTGCATGCCTCATGCTTATTACCATGGAATCTGAGCTTCAGAAGCAACATGAGAACATGGGGGCGTTCGATATGATCGAACATCTCAAAATGCTTTTCCAAGAGCAAGCTAGGCATGAGAGGTTTGAGACCTCTAAGGCATTGTTTCAGTGCAAGATGTCTGAGGGAAGTCCCGTGGGTCCTCATGTGCTCAAGATGATTGGGTACATTGAGAATCTTGAGAATTTGGGATTTGCTCTTCAGAAAGAGTTGGCTATTGATGTAGTCTTGCAATCGTTGCCTGAAAGCTACAGTCAGTTCGTCATGAACTATAACATGAATGACCTTGACAAGTCCCTCCCTGAATTGCTCAACATGTTGAGAACTGCTGAGCAAAACCTTAAGAAGGCTAAGCCCATTTTGATGGTTCAAAAGGGCAAGGGAAAAGGAAAAGCCAACAAGAAGAAGGATAAAGCTAATGGAAAGTCCAATGCTAATTCTTCTTCAACTGCATTGAAACCAAAGGGTGGTGTGGCAAAGGAAGGGGAGTGCTTCCATTGTAAGCAACCTGGACACTGGAAGCGCAATTGCAAGCTCTATCTTGAAGAACTTGCTAAGGAAAAGGGAAGTAAGACTTCCACTTCAGGTATTTTTGTTATAGAGGCTAACTTTTCTACTTCCTCATCTTGGGTATTGGATACTGGATGTGGATCTCACATTTGTGCAAATGTGCAGGATCTAAGTAGAAGTAGAAGTAGAAGATTGGCCCGAGGTGAAGTGGACCTACGTGTTGGAAATGGAGCAAGGGTTGCTGCCTTAGCCGTAGGGACTTATGTTCTCACTTTACCTAGTGGATTAGTTTTAGAATTAGACAACTGCTACTTTGTGCCTACTATTAGTAGAAATTTGATTTCTGTTTCTTGTTTGGACAAGAAAGGTTTTTCATTTATAATAAAGGACAAATGTTGTTCTATTTATTTGAATGAAATCTTTTATGGTAGTGCTCAACTTAGCAATGGGTTGTATGTTCTAGACCTCGAAGATCCAATCTATAATGTGAATACCAAGAAGGTCAGATTAAATGATTCAAACCCGACCTATCTCTGGCACTGTCGCTTGGGCCATATAAATGAGACCCGCATATCCAAGCTCCATAAGGATGGACTCTTGGACTCATTTGATTTTGAATCATATGAGACATGTGAGTCATGTTTGTTGGGCAAGATGACCAAAGCCCCATTCACAGGGCAAAGTGAAAGGGCTAATGACTTACTAGGACTCATACATAGTGATGTATGTGGCCCTATGTCTACACAAGCTAGAGGAGGTTTCCAATACTTCATTACTTTCACTGATGACTTCAGTAGATATGGCTATGTGTATCTCATGAGACACAAGTCAGAATCCTTTGAAAAGTTCAAAGAATTCAAGAATGAAGTAGAGAATCAACTCGGGAAAAGTATCAAAGTGCTTCGATCAGATCGAGGTGGAGAGTACTTGGATCGAGAATTCCTTGACTATCTGAAGGAGTGTGGTATAGTATCACAACTCACTCCACCAGGTACACCTCAATGGAATGGTGTATCTGAAAGGAGAAATCGAACTCTGTTAGACATGGTTCGCTCTATGATGAGTCAAGCTGACCTTCCAAACTCCTTTTGGGGACATGCTCTAGAGACAGCCGCTTTTACACTAAACCGAGTTCCATCTAAATCGGTTCAAAAGACACCATATGAGATATGGAGTGGGAGGCATCCCAATTTGTCTTTTATGAAGATTTGGGGCTGTGACGCTTATGTGAAATGTCAATCCTCTGACAAACTAGGGCCCAAATCTCAAAAATGCCTTTTTGTTGGGTATCCCAAAGAAACAAAGGGTTACTATTTCTACAATCCTTCTGAGCAAAAAGTGTTTGTTGCTCGAACTGGTGTCTTTTTAGAGAAAGAGTTTATCTCTAAAGAAACTAGTGGGAGGAAAGTAGAACTTGAAGAAATTCAAGAACAACAAGGAGACATCGAACCTGAAATGGAACCTGAACAGACACCGCAAGATGTTGTGGTTCAAGAGTCTATTCCTGTAGCACAGAGCCCACGTAGGTCTGGTAGGATTCGGCGTGAGCCCAAGAGATATGGATTTCTTGTGACTCACACCAGTGATGTGATGCTCATGGATCAGGATGAGCCCACAACCTACCAACAAGCTATGTCAGGGCCTGACTCTGAGAAGTGGCTAGTGGCCATGAAATCCGAGATGGAATCCATGTATGAAAACCAAGTATGGACTTTGGTTGACCCACCTGAAGGGGTAAAACCCATAGGGTGCAAATGGGTTTTCAAGAAGAAAACTGACATGGATGGTAATGTGATTACCTTTAAGGGACGATTGGTTGCAAAAGGTTTCAAGCAAATTCATGGTATTGACTATGATGAAACTTTTTCACCAGTTGCTATGCTTAAATCCATCCGAATTTTGTTTGCTATTGCTGCACACTATGATTATGAGATATGGCAAATGGATGTCAAAACTGCATTCCTAAATGGAAAGCTACTTGAGGATGTGTACATGACACAACCTGAGGGTTTTGTCACTCCTGAGAATGCCAATAAAGTGTGCAAGTTGCAAAGGTCCATTTATGGACTGAAGCAAGCTTCTCGAAGTTGGAATCTTTGTTTTGATGAAGCAATCAAAGAGTTTGGTTTTATCAAAAATGAAGATGAACCTTGTGTCTACAAGAAGGTTAGTGGGAGCGCTATTGTCTTCTTGGTGTTGTATGTAGATGACATACTACTCATCGGGAATGACATTCCTGAGCTACAGTCTGTGAAGACTTGGCTAGGGAAATGTTTCTCTATGAAGGACTTGGGTGAAGCAGCCTATGTGTTAGGCATCAGGATCTATAGAGATAGATCTAGAAAGCTTCTTGGCCTAAGTCAAAGTACATATATTGACAAGGTGCTAAAGAGGTTTAGCATGCAAGATTCCAAGAAAGGATTCTTGCCCATGTCACATGGTATCACTCTTTCTAGATCTCAGTGTCCGAGTACAACTGAGGAGAGAGAGCGCATGAGTAAGATTCCATATGCCTCAGCAATTGGATCTATCATGTATGCCATGATATGTACTCGTCCCGATGTCTCATATGCTTTGAGCATGACGAGTAGGTACCAATCGAACCCCGGTGAGAGTCACTGGATAGCTGTTAAGAACATCCTTAAGTACTTACGAAGGACTAAGGATGCATTCTTGGTCTTTGGAGGTGAAGATGAGCTCGTTGTAAGGGGTTACACCGATGCAAGCTTCCAATCCGATAAGGATGATTTTAGATCGCAATCTGGTTATGTGTTTTGTATTGGTGGTGGTGCTGTGAGCTGGAAGAGTTCAAAGCAAGAGACAGTAGCTGACTCTACAACAGAATCTGAGTACATTGCCGCCTCTGATGCTGCGAAGGAGGCAGTTTGGATCAAGAAGTTCATCACTGAACTTGGAGTGGTTCCAAGCATTGTCGACTCGATAGAGCTCTATTGTGACAATAATGGAGCAATCGCACTGGCTAAGGAACCTCGATCTCACGAGCGATCCAAACATATACTCCGACGCTATCATCTCATCAGGGAGATCATCGAGAGGGGTGATGCAAGGATATGCAGGACTTCGACAGATAGCAACATTGCTGATCCACTGACAAAGCCCCTTACGCAGCAAAAGCATGATAGCCATTCTAGGTCCATCGGTATTAGATACATGGATGATTGGCTTTAGTGCAAGTGGGAGATTGTTAGTGTTGTGCCCAAAAGCCAATCATGAGATGATTGTATTTTTGCACATTGAGTCATGATATTTTGAATTCACATCCAACCTCGGCATAAAGATGCACTTCACCCTAATTGCCTACCCTCAGAGTAATGGACAAGTTGAAGTGTCTAAAAGGACAAGAAAAGATGATTTATAAAAAAGGTTGAAAGAGGCAAAGGGAAAATGGCCGAGGGAACTCCTGAGTATGCTACAGAGTTACAGAAGCACCCCTAGAAGAGCTATAAGAGAAACAACTTTCTCACTTTTCTTCGACACTGAGGCTAATATCCCTATCGAAGTCATACAACCATCGATCTGAATACAAGTGTTTGACAAAGAAGAGAACAACCTCGTTCTAAGAGCTAACATAGACATGATTGAGGAACATAAAGAGATGGCCGAACTCAGAAGAAAAGCTTTTCCGCAAAGGGTAGCCATTGCACCAAAACTGTATGTCAAACCCAAAGGGATCAAGAAAGGAGGCCTTGGTCTCCGAAAGGCTGAACTGGAACCCCAAAGACCATCCTATGGAATACTTCGAGCAAGTTAGGAAGGACCCTATTTGATCCTTGATAAAGTTCGGCTAGGGGTCTATAAGCTTAGAAATGCCGAAGGAGAATAGTTCAAGAACATATGGCATGAAGACTCTTTGAAAAAATTCTATACTTAGAATTTTCTAGGGGAGTTTGACCGAATACGGTCAATGACCAAATGTGGTCACTTCCAAAAATACATGAGTGATACTGAACTAGTACTGCCAAAAGAGGATGACCGAATGTAGTTACTCCTGAAAGTACCTAAGTGTTTTTGTACAAAGTAGATTCCGAATATGGTTAACTGAATGTGGTTGATTCTATTCTTAAACACTTAGAAAAATATTCAAAACCCTTGATAATATTTCCATCAAGGCAAGTACCTGACTGAACGTGGTTGGTCGTTGTTGAACTGAAGTTTCTAAGTAACCTGAAGGTGGTGAATCAATACTGAAGATGCATCGAAGTTAAACAATGCACGCTGAAGATAGTGCTAATTGTAGACTTAGCCAAAATTTTAATAAATGAAGGCAATTCTATTAGAAGGCACAATGTACAAGTACAAAAGTACCAAAAAAAACAAAGGTGAGTCCTAGTGGTCATTTTCCCCATCTACGGGTTCTTCAACATTGGCATCTTTAGCATCATCTTCAATGTCATCTTCATCATCCTCAGCTGAAGAGGGAAGCTCTGGGAGATACAGGAACTCCACCTTTGAGCATGGTGAGGAGGGTCCCTCAGAAGTATCAAGTGCTTGGAGACAGGAGACATCGAGATCAGGGTACCCAAGGAGCATCTGATGGCAACTGAAGCAAAAGCCATCTTGGTATGATGACTTCGCCACCTCTTCTGCCTTAGTCTCCTCAGCCTTCAGATGCTCCACTTCCTTCTTCAGTGCCTCAATCTCTTTTTCAAGCTTCTTCTTTTTCTTCTTCTACTTCTTCAATGCCTTAATTTTGGCAATGAATTAGGAGTTGATCTCCAAGGACTTAGTAAAGTCGATGATGGTGTCTTGTTTTTCCTGCTGAAGGACCTCTTACTCTAAATTCAACTCGACCACCTTCACGCCGAGGTCAAAAATTTTTTAGGAGCACTCATCCACCTTTAACTCTCTAAAACTTCCTAGCAAAGCTTGGCCAACTCCTCCTTCGCAATCTTGTTGAGCTCACCATATTTAACGCACGAGCTCACAAACAATTCCTTTGCCATAGCCAAGGTCTCCTTCAATTGACTTCAGATGGAAGACTATTTGGCTACCCAAGCTCGAAAGTAGCCACTATATACCAGTAGCCGAAAGTTGATAATACCCGATGTGAGCCATTGAAAGGTTGAAAACTTTGAGAAATCAAAATTTTTTCTAAGTACTAGGGATTACTTGGGCAGCATGCTCAGACATCTGAGCTACGAAGATCTCCTCATTCGGGCAATCCTCAGTCAGAATTTGAAAGGTGGCATTGGTCATGATGCCCTTCTCCATCTAATTGACCATCGTTTGACAGTCTTCGGAGCACAAGTCCATATCATTAGTGAAGGTCCAGAAAAGGTCCCTCAGGATCTTGTCTTTTAAGGCCTTAAGTCTCGAATGGCCCTCCACCGAAGGTGGTCCGTCATCCATACCGCTTGCGCCCTATCCTATACAAAGTCATGTCAAAGTTCCATTATTACATTATCTTTTACCTATTCATCTACAAGGTCTAAAATACCAAAAAGTCCATAGTTCATAGATGAATGGCTAAAAGATAATGTAATAATGGAACTTTGACATGACTTTGTATAGGATAGGGCCCAAGCGGTATGGATGACGGACCACCTTCGGTGGAGGGCCATTCGAGACTTAATACCAAAAAGTCCATAGTTCATAGATGAATGGGTAAAAGACAAACCTTGTATGAGTTCGGAGTTAGAATCACTGACGTTGAGTACTTTGGTAGGGATTTCCTTTCCCTTGCGCTTTTGCTTCTCCTAGGCCTCCTTGGCCTAAATCTCCCCCAATGAAGTCCTTAATGTTTCAGCAATGGTATGGGGACTTAGAAGGGTTGAGAAGATGGTCGCCTCCAAAGGTGGGTCATCACCGATAGACATTTGGTTCAATGCCTCAACCTGGTCTTCGGGGGGAGGGGGAAGAGAGTCCTCCTTAGTTTTCTTTGACTTCGGGACTGAAGATGGCCCAGCTAGTGCCTTCTTTCTCTTGGGCACCTTTTTCTTCTGCTCTTCCCCTTTCTTGGCTTGGCCAAGGAACAGGCTCTTGTAAAAAGCTACAAACTTGTCACCCATCTCTGCAAAAGAAAAGATATCAGTGTAAGTATCAAAATTCAAAGACTATGGTTTAAGGAACAACTTACTTTCTACAAGGCCTAGGTAGGAGAGTTTGCCCCGAAGGAGCTAAACAAGTAATGCTTTCTTCCTATCCACCAAGGGCTTTAGCATATCTTGGTCTATGACATGTTCGGTAATAACCCTAAGTTCCCAAAGAACCTCTTCGGTCAAAAGCTCCATCTAATGGGAAATGGGTGAAGAGAGCGTGAAGGTGTCTGCGCATCCCAGTCTGCAATAGCCCCAATACGGCTGTCAAACTCTTCAAACTGAGGCTCCAATTCAAGAGTTAATAGCTTCCTAGGATCCACTACATCAGTTGCCAGTGTACCTGAAGCCCAAAAAGCTGGGAGGTCTTCCCACTTATCATCAATCTTCATGAAGAAGTACTTCTTCTATCACCTTCACCATCTAACTTTGGTTCCAAAAGTGAAAGCAAATTTTTTGCTCTCGGATCCTCGAGGAAGCAAAAGTAAAATCCCCCATTTGGGGTGATGAAGCTTATAGTATTGGAGAAAGAAGATAAAGTGGGGGAAAATTTTGAAAACTCCACACATGCATAGGAAGGCATTGAAATAGGCATAGGAATTTGGGGGCATCTGATTAACGGCCATGCCATGAAAATGGTAGAAGTTTGAAACCACCTTTGGTGATGGATAGTGAAGACTTGCCTTCAATTGTGCTTTGAAAACAGTAATCTCCTTCGGACAAGGAAGGTAGCTCGGTTCATTATGACTAGGTAGCCTAACTTTTGAGTAGGAAGGAAGAAAAAATTTGAGCCTCCACTTCGCCAACTTTTCCAAAGTCGTGCAACTCAAATGAAAGTTTAAAGGAAGCCAACTCTAAAAAAAAACTTTAACCGTGGCTTGTTTGAACATCATCTTTGGTGACTAAGACACTAACCTCAGACAGATGAAGGAAAGAAAAAAAAAATTGGAAGAAGGAGAGCAACTTCGGAAGGAAACCCACCCCTTTGGCAAATAGAAGAAACTTTGGGAGCCACCGCAAATCTTGCTGGAAATTGCTCTGCCACAGACACCACCACAGGAAAAGGACAAAGAGTGAAAGGAAGAGAGAAAGCAAGAGGGATGGAAGTAGAGGAGTGAGCAAACTCTAAAGGGAAAAGGCTTTATATGGACTGAAGGAGGCAGGCGAAGCGTCCCCATAATGACCCTTTGCAAGTGAAGGGACATAACCGATGTAACGGACGAGACGGATTGACAATAAACTAAAGACACATGTCGCATGATGCGAAAGCCAAGGGCACGCCTTCTAACAGTAGCAGGCCTATGTTGCTTAAAAGAAAGTGACGTGACTACTCAGCCAAGAGATAGGATGGTTCGCTGGCAGAAGGCTGGGCTAAAAAATCCTAAGGAAAGATGTCGTCTCGTCTCCGCAGGTATAACTTTGCCAAATTTGAGTGTTCGCCTAAAGGATAGTATCACCTTCTTACGAATCTGAAGATGTAACTTCGCCAAAAGAAAGAAGTTAATTTAGAGCAACGACCTGATCAACCGCCCAAATCCAGATAATGGAACCCAAATGAGGAACCCCAAGAAATGGCAAAAATACAACTTTGGAAAAAGAAAGTTTCTTTGCCCGAGGAGGTCATGGAAGCAACTTTTTTCACCAAGGATAGCTTTAGCTACCTAAAAAAACAGGATTTCCATGACATTCTCCTGAGTGATTAGTGCCGAAGATGCAAGTTCGGCTTCTCCAAGGGGGCATGTGATAACCGAAGGGCTATCGCCCATAAGACCTCCTAAGTGGCTAACTTGACACCACCTTTGGGTAGTCATAGCACCAACATCAGAGGATTCTCCGCACCACCCTCGGAAAGTTAAATGGCCAACTTCAAGGAAAAGGATCCTCACCACCCTCGGATCTGTGAGCTACCAACCTCGGAAAAATAAGTCTACCATCCTCGATAGAGGAAAAGGTCTCCTAAAAATGGTTCACCTTTCTTAATGACCTTCCCTAGTAGCTTTTAGGGATATATCTCTACCCAAATGGGTCTCACATCCCTGAAGGGGTCTTACAGAGAAATGACAAATGTGGTTATGGAACCTCTGACAAAGAGGCCTCACACACGCCCCTACCCTCTAGCCAAAACTACCTAAGACCAGCTAGAAATACCTGCCTCTGAAGGTACGGACCAGATCTAGCCAAACCCATGTCACAATTTAAATACATTATGCAAAACGGCCTCCTCTCTCCGCCCTCCTATAAAAACTTAAGAGACACCTTGGTAAGTATGACAAAACTCTCTCTTTCTTACTCTCTGCTCTTAACAACTTCTCTCCCGTATACTGACTTGGGCGTTGGAGGCTCCTCCCCTGGAAACACACTATGGGGAGCTCCTAACCCATGTTCTTCAAAGTCTTGCAAATATCTTCTTATCAGAAGTCTCTCCTTCGGGCCAACATGTTATACAACGAAGATGCTGCCGAGCATCACAAAGTACCTCTTTGGTCATGAAGTTCTATCTGATTGAAAAAGGGTACAGTGGACATGAAGGAGCCCAGTCCATGTAACTAGCTACTGACTGAATACAGCTATCGAATTCCTCGAATTAAGACTTTAATTCGAGGGTAAGCAACTTTGGTGGATCCATCACATCAATATCAAGAGTCCCAGAAGCCCATTTCATATGCATGGCTTCCCATTTTTTGTCCACCTCCATGAAGACGTACTTCTTCTACCAACCCTGGCAACTATCCTTGGTGTTGAAAGTGAAAGTGAATTTCTTGCTTCCGAATTCGGGAGAGAGCAAGAAGTAAAACTCACCCTTTAAGATGGGATGAAGCTTGTAATATTGCATGAGAAAGAAGGAGTGATGGTCTATCTTGAAGACCCCACACATGTAGAAAAAGGCACTAAAATAAGAATAGGAGTTCGGTGGTAGCTAGTTAACACCTATGCCATGAAATTGGCAAAATTCACTCACCATCTTTGGTGATGGATACCGAAGACTCACCTTCAGTTGTGCTCTGAAGACAGTAACCTCATTATACCGAGGAAGGTAGCTCGGTTTGCCAAGGCCAATAAGCCTAATCATAGCATAAGAATGAAGGAAAATTTTCACTAACCACTTCTTCAACTTTTGCAAAGTCGCATAGCTCAAATGAAAGTTAAGTGGAGTCCAACACTTAGGAATGGATTGGACTTCGGCATAAGAAGAAGACATCTTCAGTAAACTAGGACCCTAACCTCAGAATTGCTAAATGCAGAAGGATTAAAGAAAAAACTGACTTCAGAAATTACTAACCTACTAAACCCAGGAAAATTACCATAAGGGGTGGTCAGAAATTGCTCCATCACTAAAAAACCACCACAAGAAAACAAGCAAGCTGAAGAGCAAGAGAGAGCTAAAGGCCGATGAATGAGGAGGGCTTAGGGAGAAATTGCTTTATATATCCCGAAAAAGGCAGGTAAAATGACCACATAATGACCTTCTGCAAGCGAAGAGACGTAACTGATATAATGGACGTGAAGGATACCAATGACTTGATGACATATGTCACTCGACGCGAGAAACAAAGGAACACCTTTTAATCCAGTAATTCTATGTTGCATGACCCAATGTGTTATAGCCCTCCTAGCGGAACACTCGGTGGGTAAGGTAAGTTCATAAATCCCTAGTTTAAATGCCTTGATTAAAGGTGAATTAACAAGATCAAGTAAGTTATCTAAAGGATAGATGGTTCCTAGTTTAATTTGGCACCTAAGTGTCACGAAGGCCAAAATGGTCATTTTGTACCTCAAGGTGATAAGTTTGGTATTTAAGCTCATAAGTTGATCTCTTGGACCTAAGTGACAAGAAACCAAAGAGTTGGATGAACTTGCCAAATCTTATGGCACTATTTTGTTAGTGTTGTGCCCAAAAGGCCAATCATGAGATGATTGTATTTTTGCACATTGAGTCATGATATTTTATTAAGGCATTAATCCAACAATTATGTTTGTTGTTTTGTTTCTGTGTAACTTAACAAACATAATTGTAACACTAGAATAATGATATTCTCAAACGTCCCTAGTCTAGTATTATTGTGGAGCGGGTTGCAATAATACATAATGACTAGCATATGTGGAGACTAATATGAGATATGTAGTCTGCATATGGGTACAAGTTGGAGAACTTGTGTACTGGACCGACCCACCATGAGAACACTACATGGATCGTTATATGAGTGTCATAAGTGATTCTCATAGTGATCATGTTATATGTAGTCCTTCGACCTAAAATCATCAAGGTTCCCTACATGTGAGTCACATACTTTGATACTTTCCTTTGTTGCTCGTAACTGAGTGAACTTAAAGGACGTCATTGGGTATGTCACATATCATGCGGAGGGATTTGTATGATCAAGATGGGATTTGTCCCTCCTATGTAATGGGAGTGATATCTTCGGGCCCCTTGATAGAGTAAGACTCAGAAAAATGCATGGCCATGCTCGAATGAGTTGAGATATGATATCAATGTCATCAGTTTAAGTTGGTCTACTCGGTAATCAAGAAACCAAAGATTGCGCTATACGAGAGTGACACATTCCATGTCTCATGCTTAGTCTTGATATCTTGGACAAAGGGACAATGGCATATATCGGTGATGATCATAAAGGTTTAGTTGAATCATCAACAATCCTGTCACTTGGTTAGCAATGATGTGTTGCTAGACACCGCTCATTGCTTATGATCATAAATGTGATTTATGATCATTGCCAACATGGTAAGAGCCTATTGGGTTGCACACATAGAGCTATTTTGTTCATTAGAGTGCATGGGCTAATAATGTGGGTTTTGGTTTCACAATAATTTCATATTAATAATGGGCCCAATAGTTGAGCCATTATTAACCCGAAATTAAAGCCTAATTGGATTAGGGCTTTGAAACCTATTAGGCCTGGAAGTTGAGTTTCACTATAAATACAACTTCTAGTGAGAAATTCGCAGGTCTCCTTACCCTAGCCTCCCAAAAGGATAGCCGCAATCTTCTCTTGCAATTCCTTGGAGGATGCAAGCTAGCACTGCGAGCGCAAGAGAAACGCATCTGCCGGGATGTGGTGGAAGCGTGGTGATCCCGAGAGGCTCATGTGGATACCATAGAGAGCTTCAACATGTCAACTGTTCAAGTTTTGTGATTCGACTCTACAGTTGAGTGAGAGATCTCAACCGAAAGTTAGTTATGAAAATTTTCGAACACCCGGTTTACCCTGTTTCACTTGGATCCGGGAGGGTTTCGATTAAATTTCGCTGCACTGTTTGGCTCCCGAAACCCAACATATTTCAGCTGGGGGTCTTTTTGGAAAAGCTAAAGAAGTTGAAGGGTTTAAGTGAGAAGTTGGCTTTTTAAACCATTTTGAAGGTTTTGGTAGTCACTATTCATCATCCCTGACCTCCCAAACCCGTAGCTCTTCTCTTTCTCTCAAATTCCATAGCCAAATCTTACCCAAAACATCAATTCTTGTTGGAAATCGAAGTTTCATGAAGAGCCCAAGTGGAAAGAGATTATTTTTGCATGGGTTGCTTGGTTTGAGCACAAAATCACATTTTTTAGCTAGGGAAGCTTTAAATTTGGCTGGGACTTGTTGTTCTTTGATTGGTCTTGGTTTCTTGAGCTTCCATGAGCTTGGTTCTAGTTAGAATGGGCTTGGATTAGTGCCTTATAAGTGAATGAGCTTGGATTGAACCTAGTGAATGAGTCCTGATGCCCAGCAGCATCTTCGCCCAGTGAGATTGTGACTCCGAGAGGGACTCCCTGAGAGGGAGAACGCCTGGAGCAAAGATTTCCCAAAGCAGTGTACCTGAAACGCTCGGGAGAAAGGGGTTAGAAGGTCCCCAGAGTGTCTTTCTGAGGAGGAGCCTCCGACGCCCAAGTCAGCACGTTTAGGAGGAGAAGAGGGGAAAGAATGCAAGGGAGCCGGGGGATCTTGCCTGCTTGTGTTTTCCCTGGGAGAGGAGTCTGATCTTTCGCCAGGGCTAGTTTCCTGGTATTTGTAGGGGTGCCCAGCCTGTTTAGATTGTGACACGTGTTCGATCGGATGCGATCTGTACTTCCGGGCGTAGGGGACAGGTAGCCGTTTGTAGGCTCCTCGGGTCTGGGACCAAGACAGGTCGTGACAAGACCTAGACGGCATCTGTGCGTCAGGCCACCATTTGAGGCGGCGTGTAGCGCACGTGGGCGACATGTCAGAGACTCCTTAAATGCTCATGCCGTACTCCCGAGGTCTTTTGGGCGAGGCCGTCCTTTGGTACGGACGCCCCTCTTCGGGAATTATGCCTGTAGTTCGGGGAGTTCCCTGGTTCGGGGGTTCCGCCTTCGGGGAGATTCTCACCTGCTTGAAATAGCTGGTTCTTCATCTCCGAAGGCGATTCCGTTAGGTCCCCCAAGGGAGCCGGTAACGTCCTTGAAATTCCTGACGTACTAGCCGAAGTCCCGAGTTCGAGGTGTTTGACTTTGCTCCTTCCGAGGTCAGTGATAGCGCCTCTCTCGGATGACGCCAGGCTTCCCGACCATCATATTCGTAGGGAGTATATACTGAGAGGGGTGATAGCCCTTCGGCTATCACAGGCCCCCCTTCGGAAAGCCGAAGTGAAAACTTCGGCTTGTTGGCTTTCGGAGGGCGCCCTCCGGGGCCCTGGGTGTAATACCTGTGCCGAAGATGTACCTTTTGTCCGAAGACATAGGCTGTTCGACCATAGCCTGTCTTTTGGTGTCTTCGAGGTAACCTACTTCTTCCCTTTTGCAGGTCTGCGCAACGTCGCGTTTCGTAACCAGGCGTGTCAGTCTAGAGTGGCGCGCCCAGGATTTAGGGGTGTCAGAAGGCGTGTCCCTCTTTTGGCGCGACGGCTGACATGTGGCACGTTGTCATTGGAGGGGACTGCATTGGTTACGGCGGGCGCACCTTTTTATGCAGAGGGCAGTTATGGCGACTGTTCGCCTTCGTGGAGTACTTATGACGCCGGTTCGCCTATTGTCCCTCGGCCTATATATATCCTACTCCGTCATAGTCTCCTTTTGCTTCTGCTTTTGCTTTCCTCCTGCTCTCAACTGTTTTTGCGTTTTTTGAGGCGGTGCTTTTTCTTAGGTGATTTTCGGCCACCTTTTACGATGACGACTTCAAACCCAGACCTTGGCAAAGCGTTTGGCGGGTTTTGACTTTCAAAATTCTTTGATTTTCTGTGCTCTTTTGCTTTTCTGAAAGCATTCCCTGAGTCAATTTTTTGTCCCCCGAAGTCATTTTTTCTTTGAAAATGTCTTCGCCAACTCCTCTTATGACTGTTGGCAACCTCTTCTCAATCATACTTGTTGGGTTTCGGGAGCCAAACAGCGTAGCGGAATTTAACCGAAACCCTCCAGGATCCAAGTGAAACGGGGTAAACCGGGTGTTCGAAAATTTTCATACCTAATTTTCGATTGAGATCTCTCACTCAACTGTAGAGTCGAATCACAAAACCTGAACAGTTGACGTGTTCAGACTCTCTATGGTATCCACACGAGCCTCTCGGGATCACCACGCTTCCACCACGTCCCGGTAGATGCGTTTCTCTTGCGCTCGCAGTGCTAGCTTGCGTCCTCCAAGGAATTGCAAGAGAAGAGTGCGGCTGTCCTTTTTGGAGGCTAGGGCAAGGAGACCTACGAATTTCTCACTTAAAAGTTGTATTTATAGTGAGACTCAACTTCCAGTCCTAATAGGTTTCAAAGCCCTAATCCAATTAGGATTTAATTTCGGGCTTAATAATGGCTCAACTTTTGGGCCCATTATTAATACGAAATTAAAGTGAAACCATAACCCAAATAATTAGCCCATTCACTCTAATGATCCAAAATAGCTCTATGTGTGCCACCCAATAGGCTCTTATCACGTTGGCAATGATCATAAATCACATTTATGATCATAAGCAATGAGCGGTGTCTAGCAACACATCATTGCTACCCAAGTGACAAGATTGTCGATGATTCGACTATACCTTTATGATCATCACCGATATATGCCATTGTCCCTTTGTCCAAGATATCAAGACTAAGCACGAGACATGGAATGTGTCACTCTCGTATAGCCCAATCTTTGGTTTCTTGATTACCAAGTAGACTAACTTAAACTGATGACATTGATATCGCATATCAACTCATCCGAGCATGGCCATGCATTTTCTAAGTCTCACTCTATCAAGGGGCCCGAAGATATCGCTCCCGTTACATAGAAGGGACAAATCCCATCTTGATCATACAAATCCCTCCGCATGATATGTGACATACCCAATGACCTCCTTCAAGTTCACTCAGTTACAAGCAACAAAGGAAAGTATCAAAGTATGTGACTCACATGTAGGGAACCTTGATGATCTTAGGTCGAAGGACTACATATACCCTGATCACTATGGGAATCACTTATGACACTCATATAACGATCCATGTAGTGTTCTCATGGTGGGTCGGTCCAGTACACAAGTTCTCCAACTTGTACCCATATGTAGACTACATATCTCATATTAGTCTCCACATATGCTAGTCGTTATGTATTATTGCAACCTGCTCCACAATAATACTAGACCAGAGACTTTTAAGAATATCATTATTCTAGGGTTACAATTATGTTTGTTAAGTTACGCAGGAACAAAACAACAAACATAATTGCTGGATTAATGCCTTAATAAAATATCATGACTCAATGTGCAAAAAATACAATCATCTCATGACTGGCTTTTGGTCACAACACTAACAATACTTGCTGTACGTCTCCAAAAAAATTGGAAAAATGGACCAAAAAATTTTTTCTTCCTTCTTACGCCACCATCAGACTTCCTGGTCCCCAAACTCTCAATTTCATGAACAATGAGGATGAGGTTACCATTTTTCGTGCCCAACTGAAGGCCGGAATTCGGTACCCTCCCTCAAAGGTGATTTGCGACTTTTGCCAGTTTCATGGCATTGCCGTAAATCAACTTCCCCCGAACTCCTACTGCTATTTCAATGCCTTCCTTTGTATGTGCGGCATTTTCAAAATAGAACCCCACTTCATTCTTTTTATGCAGTACTATAAGCTCTACGCGGTCCCGAAGGGTGGCTTTTACTTTATGCTACCTCGGGGATCAAGGAGCAAAAAGTATATGTTCACCTTCGCTACTAACGACAGCTGGCGAGGGTGGCAAGGAAAATTCTTTTTTTTGAAGATGGAGGAGGCCTGGTCGTACGTTCCAACCAAGTGGGCTCGGGGATGACTGGAGACGGATGTTGTAGACCCGAAGAGGCTGCTGACTCCTGAGTTGGCGATCAAATTCGCGGACTTCGACAGTCGGATCCGAGCAGTCTCCGACTGGGATTCCGAGGTCCCTTCACGCTCCCTCTACCCCTTCCCCATTATGTGGAAACTGATGACCGAGGAGGTCCTTCGGGAACTAGGGGTAGTGAAGGAGCATAAGATGGACCTCGGGATGCCGGCTCCTGCCATTGCTGGGAAAGACTCCTGGCTGGTGAAACTCCTCCGGAAGGAGGTTACTTACGAGGCCTTTTGTGAGCGTAAGTTATCTCAAAAAACTTCTGCTATAGGTACGCCTTGGACTCACACTAATGTTTTCCTTCTGTTCCAGAGATGGGCGATGAGTCCGCTGCTTACTACAAGGCGCTCTTCCTCGGTCAAGTCGAGAAGGGGGAGCAAACAAAGAAGGCCGTCTCCCGAAGGCGAAAATCATTTGGGGCCGGGCCATCCTTGGCAAAGCGGGCGAAGAAAGACGCGCCTCTTCCTCCCCCGGGAATTCCCGAAGAGGCGCACAAAGAGCCTGACGCTGCTGTTGCCCCGCCAACCGAGGTTGCCGCTGACGCCCCTTCTCGGAGTCCCACTTCCTCAGCGGCTCTTCTGGACGCCTTGGTGAAGTCCCTTCTGCCGAGGAGCGCTGCAAGACCAAAGGCAAGGAAATCTCTGCCGAGGGGCTCCGGGATTCCGACAATGATGTTGCCGAGGTGCCGCCAGGTTTTTTTTTTGTTTTTTTTTTTTTTCTAGACAAGCTGTAGTGTCTTTATTTTTTATTTTTTTTGAATTTTGAGGACTGCTCGTCTTAACAAGCTTCTCGTCTTACTGTGCAGAGGAGGTACCATCTTTGGCATGGGCAGCTGAGCACGCCCGGAAATGGGCCCTTCGGGATTCCCATATCCCAAAGGGGAAGATCCTGAGGGAGCCTTTCTGGTCATTTACGGAAGACATGAACTTGTACTCCGGCGACTGCCAGCAAATGGCCAACCAAATTTCAAAGGGGATCCTCACCGAGGCGTCTTTCAAGGCCATTTCCGAGGCGTGCCTGGACAAAGAGTCCCTTGCTGCAAAAGTTTCCGAGCACGCTGCCCAAGTATACTTCAGTCCTTTGTCTTTTCCTTTTCATTTCTTCTAAGTGTTTGGCTCATTTTTTGCCTTACTGACTTTGTTCTTACTTCTTTGCAGCTGTTGGGGTACACTGGCCTCGTCAACGTTCGGGCAGCGAAGCAAGCGGCATTCCGAGTCTAGGCCTTAGACTGTATGGAGAAATCTAAGGCTATGTGCTTTAACTTGGTTGTCAAGAACGCGAAGACGGCTCAAGCTGCAAAGAAGGAGGTTGCTGCCGTTTGGGAAGAGTTATTGAAGGAAAAAGAGGAGCTCTTGAAAGACTCCTCCCAAAAGATTTCTGACCTCGACTCCAAGGTGGCGGAGCTGACTTCGGCAAACAAGGCATATCAAAAGGAGAAGTCTGAGTCTGAGGCTCTCCTGGCGAAGGTGCTTGCTGAGAAGGCCGCGCTCCAGGCCGAGGTCAAGTCTTTGAAGAAGGAGCTGAAGAAAAAGAAGACGAAGGCATTGAAGAAGGAGATCGCTGATCTGGAGAAGGAACTTGACGATTTAGTGGTCAAGATGGAGAAGGCCGAGCAAGCGACCAAGGTCGATTTTCAGGACGGCTTTTGCCTTGCTCGGCATCAAGTTCTACAAAGGTTCCTAGATCTGGACCTCTCCTTCTTGGCGGCCCTAAACATTCCCAAGGGGCCTCGATGGTCTTGGTCCAAAATCGAGCACCTCAACTAGCCCTTTCCTCTTCCGGCGCCGAAGGTGGTAGACAAGGACGCGGGGGTTGGTGGCTCTCGAGATGCCGAGATTCCTTAGCTTGTGTTGGGGTCTTTTGCCTTCTTTTCTTCTTTTTGGTACATCTTCTTTTGGCGAGCTTCCTGCTTTGTAATCAGAGCCATTTTGTTAATAAAGACTCCTTCTTTCTTTTGGGAAATTTTTTGGCTAACTCTTTTGCAAGATTTTTTCATTTCCCGCTGTCCCGAACACATTCGCTCAAAAGACTTCAAAAAATCATGCTTATTACGGCAATTAGCCTTGCAATTCTCTCTAAGTAAATTTCCAACTTCAGAGAAGATTGATAACCTTTCTACATAAATTCTCTTAAATCGTGCTCGGCGACGACCGCTCTAGTGAAAAGATGTTTTTTGTACTTCAGAAAGATTTTCTAAGAAGCTTTTGTACTTAGAAATTTTTCTAACTCCCATCAAAATCCTAAGCATAGAATTTTTTCAAGGCATCCGAATGCCATGTATTTTTTAATTCTACGCCTTCGGTATCGCCGAGCTTATAAACTCCTTTTCACACTTCGGCAAGTACCAGATAAGGACCTTCCCAATTTTCACGAAGTACTCCATGGGATGGTCTTTGGGGTCCAAATTCAACATTTCGGAGAACAAGGTCTCTTTTCTTTATTCCTTTTGGCCTGGCGCGCAAGTTTATAGCCGCGGCCACTCTTTGCTGAAAAGCTTTTCTTCTCAGCTCGGCTATTTCCCTGTGCTCGCCGACGAGGTCAAGCTTGGTTCTTAGGCCGAGGTCATTTCCCCTTTCGTCAAACACTTGTACTCGTACCGATGGTTGTACTACCTCAATTGGGATGATAGCCTCTGTACCGAAAACAAGTGAAAAAGGTGTTTCCCCTGTGGCTCTTCGGGGTGTTGTTCGGTAGCTCCATAACACGCTTGGGAGCTCTCCTGGCCATTTCCCTTTTGCTTCCCCCAACCTCTTTTTCAGACCATTTTTTATGGTCCTATTAGATACCTCTACTTGCCCATTGCTTTGGGGGTGAGCTACTGGATTGAAGTGCATTTTTATTCTGAGGTTGTTGATAAATTCTTGGAACCCCTTTTCTGTGAACTGGGACCCATTATCGGCTACTAGCACCCTTGGTATGCCAAATCTGCATACAATGTTCAGCCGAAGTTAACAATTCCGAGGGTGTCCTTTGGATACTCGCGTGTCTTTGGCAATTACCACATTTCTGGACAAACTGCCTAACGTCCTTTTTTAGGGTAGGCCAAAAGTATCCTTGGCAAAGTATCACTGCTACCAGGGCGTCGGTTCCAATGTGCGAACCACAAGTGCCTTCGTGAACTTCTTCGAGGATCATTTCAATATCCTCTTCGCTGACACACCTCTGCAGTGGATTTGCATATCCTTGCCGATATAATTCTTCTCCAATGGAGTGCATCGGTTGTGAGATATCTTCTTATTGGATCTTTCCAGCCTTTTCCCGAAGTTACTATGCTCAGCACTGCGATGCTCGAATGGTTTAGCACCTCGGTGCATGTTTTCGATTTTGCCAAGCAATCTGCCTCGGCATTATCTCGACGAGGCACATTTTTTATTTGCACGGTGTCGAACTCTCGGATAAGCTTTGCTATCAGTTCATAGTATTTTGCCAAGGTCGGGTCCTTCGCCCCATAGTCCCCTGCTGTTTGCCGAACTACCAGCTGGGAATCGCTGTGGGCTTTCAAGTTTCTTACACCAATTTTTCTAGCTAGGCGCAACCCTGCTATGAGAGCTTCGTATTCAGCCATATTGTTGGTGACTTTAAAGCTGAACTTGATGGCCTTCATTACCTCTAGACCTTCGGGGCCTCTAATAATTACCCCCGCTCCCTGGTGTTCGGACCCTGAGGCTCCATCTACATACAAAGTCCATTCTGGCTCATCTTCGCCAGGATCCGAATGGCTGTCCTCGGTGATGGGTACTTCGGCAATGAAGTTTGCTAGCGCTTAAGCCTTTATGGCTTTCCGAGGTTCATAAGTAATGTCATGCTCGCCAAGCTCTATACACCATTTGGAAAGCCTTCCCGAATAATCAACTTTCCCCATGACGTCCCGTAGAGGTAGACTACTTCGGACGATGATTGGGTGAGCTTGAAAATATGGCCGTAGTCTTCTTCCTGCCAGTACCACGGCATATATAGCATTTTGTAGCAAGGGATACCTGACTTCGGCGCCGTGCAGGGACTTGCTTACATAATAAACCGGCCATTGCTTCGGCCCTTCTTCTTCCTCCAGGACCGAGCTTACTGCTTTTTCTGTGATGGCGAGGTACAACATGAGGGGCTTCCCCTCGCGTGGTTGCTGAAGAGTGGGCAGACGGGCTAAGTAGATTTTGAGTTCTTCCCAAGCCCTTTGGCAGTCCTCATTCCAAGGGTGATCATCACATTTGAGGTTGCCCTCCTTTTTTGCTGCCTTAGTGAGGACTTTGAAGAATGCTCGACACCGGTCCCCATACCTGGAAATAAACCTACTAAGAGAGGTTATCCTTCCGGTGAGTCTCTGCACATCTTTTATTGTGACGGGAGTTCAGAATTCAAGCAGGGCTTTAATTTTTTCTGGGTTAGCATCAATGCCTCTTTCTGATACCATGTACCCAAGAAATTTTCCCGGGGTTACGCAGAAGATGCATTTTTCGGGATTAAGGCGAATCCCGAAGGTTCTGAGCTGGTGGAAAGTTTCCCTTAAATCTGCGACGTGGTCGTTAGGCAGCTTGCTCTTGACTATCATGTCATCGACATAGACTTCCATGTTCCTCCCTATTTGGTTATTAAAGACCTTGCTCATTAACCTCTGGTAGGTAGCTCCTGCATTTTTTAGCCCGAAGGGCATTCTGATGTAACAATACATTCCACCCTCGGTGATGAAGGCGGTCTTTTCCTCATATTCGGGGTCCATTCTTATTTGATGATATCCACTGAAGGCGTCTAGGAAACTTAGGAGCCCGTATTCGGTAGTTGAGTCTACCAACCGGTCTATTGGTGGAAGAGGGTATGAATCTTTTGGGCAAGCATCGTTTAAGTTTCTGAAGTCTATGCACATTCAGAGCTTACTGCTCCCTTCTTTTGTGGCAATAACCACATTGCTTAACCATTCGGGGTACTTGACCTCCCTGATTACATTTGCGTCCAATAAGCGCTGGACTTCGGTTTTGACGAAGTTATTTTTATAGACTGAGATGCCCCATTTCTTTTGCCGGACAGGTTTTGCTTCCGGACTTACTTTAAGGCTATGTTGTATTATGCGAGGGTCTACCCCCGGCATATCTTTCGGTGAGTAGGCAAACAGGTCTTTATTCATCAGTAGAAAGGATACAGGTTTTTTCTTGTCACCTTCGGCCAAGTTTTTCCCTATTCGGGTATTTCGGCCCGGGACAAGTTCTACTTCTTCCATTTCTACCTTCACGGGGTCTTCTGCCTCTCCCTTTTTTGGTTTTCCATCTGGCGAAGCCTCTGCCTCTACAGTTTGCGTGAAGTTGGTTGCTGGAGCTTTTCGCGCCTTGACGAACACTTTCCTTACTTCGCCCTGATCAATGAAGATTTCCGCGTCTCCATCCTTGGTGGAAAAAGTGACAGTTAGGTACTTTACATCAGGGCGAATATGCAGATTTCCTTGTGTTTGCCTTCCAAGGATGGCATTATATGATGAAGGAACATCCATGACAATGAACCTTGTCATTATGGAGGTAAATAATTCGTCTGTCCCGTCTACCAAAGTTCCTTTCATCATTAGGGGAAGATCGATCCATCCGTGGACGGGCAGTTCGAATGGCCCTACCCCAAAAGTAGGTGAAGTGATGGGCTTGAGATCAGTGTTGGATATACCGAAGTTCGGCAGCAAATGTGAAAACAAGACGTCGGCGTTTGATCCATCATCAAGCAACACTATCTTAAGTGTTCCAAACTTACGGCCCGAAATACGCATCCTCGCCATGACACGGGGCCTTCTGAGGGACTCACAGCTGTTCTATGAATTTTCCAAGGACCCCCCCCCCCCCCCCCGACACGCTTGGTGAATTCTACCGAAGGGCCGAGCAGCACATGACAGCCGAAGAGCTGAGAATGGGCGGACCGAAGTCTGATCATGCCCGTGCTGAAGGGTCTAGCCAGCAAACGCGGTATCCAACCGACCAGACAGGACGACCTCAAAGGATTAAGGGAAGGAAACCCCCAATCTTCACACCCCTGAACACCACGAGGACCAACATCCTCATGACGGGGACCCAGATTCAGCGGCCGAGGGCCATGACTGCTGATAATAAAAAGAACATGAAGAAGTTCTGCCAGTTTCACCGCGACCACGGCCATGACATCGAAGACTGTTTCCAATTGAAAAAGTACATTCAATCGCTGATAAAACAAGGCCAACTTCGGCGATATCTGCGAATGCCTTCCCTGAAAGGAAGGAAGGAGGAGGAAGGAAAGGCAGATGATGATGACTATGACTCCGACAAACGGAGGAACCGAAGTCCGAAGAGGCATCCTCCACCTCCAGCGGGAATAATACAAACAATTACGACAGGACTTCCATCCTCAGAAAGAAAGAGGAAGGCCAGGGAAATATCAGTGATGGAATATTAGAGTCCGACGAAGAAACTGGCCCGCAAAGATGGTTCCACCGTCATCTTTCCCCATGACGATCCGCTGTTGATCATACCGAGGATAGGAAACTAGGACGTCAAGAGAGTGTTGCTTGACAATGGATCAAACGCCGACGTCCTGTTTTCACATTTGCTGCCGAACTTCGGTATATCCAACACTGATCTCAAGCCTGTCACTTCGCCTACTTTTGGGGTAGGGCCATCTGAAAGTATGGAACACTTAAGGCTTCTCTGTTAAACCTTTTAACAGAGTCACGAATGGTTTATCCATTCTTCTGCCCTATGTCGAACATCTGGATAGGCACCTTCACCGTCGGCCGGCTTCCAATGAATTGCTACGTAAAGGCGGTGGATAACTCCTGAAACTCCCTGATGGTTCCAGGAGCCAATGAATTGTACCACGCTGTTGCTGGTCCTGTGAGGGTGACCTCAAAACATTTGCACAGGGTAGCATCATCAGCACCGTGCAGCACCATGTTGTGTTTGTATTTGGTTAGATGAGCCTGTGGATTAGTTCGGCCATCATAGGTTTCCAGCCGAGGCAACCGGAAGTCACTCAGCATGGCTACCTCGACTACTGTTCGAGTGAACGGCGACTCATCCCCGCCAAAGGTTTCAGACAACCTAGCCCAGACTGGTTTCCGAGCTACCTGTTTCTCCATTCTCTCCAACCTTGTCAGCATTTTCTTCATAAGGAGCATGGCATTGTGCTATTCTTCCTGGTGCTTGTAGGCTTCTGGGAAGGGAGATTGCCGGCGTCTCTTCGGGGAGTGACTCTGGCACCGAGGGGATGGGGACTTCACCTTAGGTGATGAGCTCCTTTGGTCTGGGGTTTTAGGTCATTTGGACCCCATTTATCCCTTTGGCCGTGCCCCGAGGGGTATATTTTCCGTCGAAGACTCATCACGCGGATCCCCGCTACCCGAACTGCGATATGTTGATTTAGGGCTTTTCTCCTGAGGGCGTACTGACGAGGAAGGCCTTTGGGCCTGAGTTGATTGCGGCCACCTACGGTCTATCTGCTATGTCACTTCAGCCACAATAGAGCACTGGAAGTCACATAGAAAACTCATAGCTATGACTAGAGGACATTCTTCCTCGGGCGAGGAAGTCCCTGGAAGGGTTTGCTCAGTAGCCGGTTGAGCTCCAGGCACGGACGAGGACTTTGGAATTCCCTTGTCCTTTGAACGCCGAGTTTCAACAATGGCGACCTGAGGGTGAGTTCCCACAGACAGCGCCAAATGATGCCCGGCAGCATCTTCGTCCAGTGACATTGCGACTCCGGGAGGGACTTCCTGAGAGGGAGAATGCCTGGAGCAAAGATTTCCTAGGCGAGTGTACCTGGAACGCTTGGGAGAAAGGGGTTAGGAGGTCCCCAGAGTGTCTTTCCGGGGAGAAGCCTCTGACGCCCAAGTCAGCACGTTTAGGAGGAGAAGAGGGGAGAGAATGCAAGGGAGCTAGGGGATCTTGCTTGCTTGTGTTTTCCCTAGGAGAGGAGTCTGATCTTTTGCCAGGGCTTGTTTCCTGGTATTTATAAGGGTGCCCAGCCTGTTCAGATCGTGACAGTGTTCGGTCGGATCCGATCTATACTTCCGGGCATAGGGGACAGGTAGCCGTTTGTAGGCTCCTCGGGTCTGGGATCGAGACAGGTCGTGACAAGACCTAGACGGCATTGGTGCGTCATGCCACCATTTGAGGCAGCATGTAGCGCACGTGGGCGACATGTCAGAGACTCCTTAAATGCTCATGTCGTACTCCCGAGGTCTTTTGGGCGAGGTCTTTTGGGCGATTATGCCTGTAGTTCGGGGAATTCCCTGGTTCGGGGGTTCCGCCTTCAGGGAGATTCTCGCCTGCTTGAAATAGCTGGTTCTTCATCTCCGAAGGCGATCCGTTAGGTCCCCCGAGGGAGCCGGTAACGTCCTCGAAATTCCTGACGTACTAGCCGACGCCCCAAGTTCGAGGTGTTTGACTTTGCTCCCTCCAAGGTCAGTGATAGCGCCTTTCTCGGATGACGCCAGGCTTCCCGACCATCATATTCATAGGGAGTATATACTGAGAGGGGTGATAGCCCTTCGGCTATCAAGTCCAACCATGATCATTACCACTCATCTAGTGTGAACCAAGTAATGGTGGATAGGGGAGCACCATGGATGAAGGCTTAGTGCAGTTGTTGCATAGCCAAGCTATGCCTTGAGGTACAAGTGAAAGCGTAGTGCATCCTTGGTAGGTTAAATGGGTGAAGGCTTAGTACACAAATGACCTAGTCAAGTCTAAGGACGTAAGGCACTTTGTGGAGGCCTAGTACACGTACTGGATTTCTTGCAGTGCTAGCAAGGAGCATCCACCATGTTCAACTGCACAACAACTAAAGGAAGGCTACATCATTGTGTCAATCAGTAAGCTAAGGCTTACTATGAGCGAGTTAGTGGCCAGAACTCACTAGGCACAGAGTGATACCCGTGAGGAGGACTAGGTTGAGCAGAGGTCCTAAGGAACCTAGTTATATGGGCATATATTGGACCCTCAGGCTATATGAGCTAACAGCAGGTTACATATGTTCTCATATCAGGAGTCCTCAGGATTTTTCTTGCAAGTTGAAGACAGAATCTTTGATTTTCACTCCCTTACTTTTTGTTGTGCAGTTTTGGGTGTCATTGAGCCATCAACCGTTGAGAGTTGTTGAGCTAGGCTTATGAGCAGGTATTTGGTTTATTTGAATCTTTATGACTTTAGGTTATGGGTTGCTTGTTGGTTAAGTTACTGTATTAACTACAGTCATCCTTTTGGCTTACAGAGGCTAGTGAAGCACAAGGGAGCGCTTACGAAGCTTGCCATTGGGAGTTTGCTCTATGGTGGAAACTTAGTTCTGGATGTCCGTATAGTCATTCAATGTATAGTTTTATTACACTAGTTTGCCTTCAATGGTCATGTTCAGTAGTTTACTCTACAGTCACTCTTGGGTGTGAGCATAGTCTACTTTTGTTTGGATGCTTGCACATAATTGATTATGTGTAGTTAATTGCACTTAAATGCTTTGAATGCTTTGACAGTTTTGATAATTATTTTTATTGAAATATGCATTGGCAATGTTTTTCGTATTGTTTCTTTGTTTTATTGATTAGGACAAAGCATACGCTCATGCATGATTGCATAGTAGGATTAAATAACTAGAAGCATAAAGGTTTTAACTAGTGTGCACATAATCAATTAGCCAATTGTGACTAGTGTGGGATAAGTTCCCACAGGCTTCCTAGGTAGGCCCATGGGGGTCATGTCACAAGGTGACATGACTACTCATTCAAAAGATAGGATGATCCATTTGCAGAAAGCGGGAATAAAAAGCCTAAGGAAAAAGTAGCTCCTTTCATGCTGATGAAGTGACCTCGTGAAAATAAGAATTTGGCTTGAAGTAACGTCCTCGCCAAGGGTTTAAAGTCAAAAAATGGAACATAGACAAAGAGTCCAAAAGTATGCCAAGAGTACAACATCGACAAAAGAAAGGATCTCAGACCAAAAAGCTAGTTAGGCCGAAGGGGCAACTTTAGCAGAAAGAAGTTCTTTTTATCAAGGATAGCCTTAGCATCCTAAGGGCAGGATTTTTGTAACATGTTCTCCATTGATTAGTATCAAAGATACAACTTTGGTCCCTCAGAGAGGGCATGTGATAGCCAAAGGGCTATCGCCCACATGACCTTCTTATTGGCATAACACCACCCTCAGGGATTTATACGACCAATGTTGGGGAAGGATCTACACCACCCTAGGAAAGGTATACGATAGACTCCAGGAAAAAGACTCTTTGCCATCCTCGGGAGTGTATATGACCAACCTCTGAAATGTAGATCTATCATCCTGGATACAAGAAATGCCTCCCAAAAATGGTCAGCACATCCTAGGGCCTTTCTCCAGTCACCCTCGGGGGAAATCCTAGTCTGAAGGGGTCTTATATCCCCAATGGGTCTTAGGGAGGAATGACAAATATAGTTAGGGGATCTTTGACAGCAACCTTGCACATGTCCCTATCCTCTAAGCATAACCACCAATGGCCAGTTGTAGACACCTCACCTCGAAGCTACATACGAAATCTGACTGAACATGTGTCTTGATCTACTCAGGCTAAGCATAACAGCCCCCTTCTCCCAACCTCCTATAAATACTCGGGGAAGACACAAAAGATATCCTCCTTTTCTATTCTCCACTCTTAACTCCTAATGAATTCTCCCTTCATATACTGACTTGGGTGTCAAAGACCCCTTCCTCGAAACACACTCTGGGGAGCTCTTAACCCTTATTCTTCAACTGCTACAGCTACTACTCAGGCAAAGGTCTACCGGAGGTCCAACATGTCATACATTGAAGATGTGCTAGAGCATCAACGCTCTTTTTTTTTCACCCATTTGGAATGCCCCCAATCCAACTAGAGTTCAGGGTACCTCATCTAGACTCTTATAATGGTAGAGGTGACCCTCAAGCACATCTGACAAAATACCAGAAGAAAATGCTTCTAATTGGAGCTGATGAAGCAACCCTGCGCAAATGCTTTGAGGTAGCACTTTTGGGTCCAGCAACTACTTGGTATAACACCCTATCCCCCTCTTTTAATACATATTTCCTTAAGTTATCTATTGCTTTTACTCACCGATTCATTTGAAGTCGGTATTCAACTAAAAAAGTGGCTCAGTTTTTTAACGTTGTTCAAAGGAAAAATGCATATCTTTGGGACTATATCAACAGGTTCAAGCACAAGCCTTAAAAGTCATGACTTATCTCTTGGGGTTCATATCCTTATGATAATAAGGGGCCTCCAAAAGGGTTCCAACCTAGCCGAACAGTACATGATTTCCAAAGAAATGACAGTCGATGAAGAAAGACTGGATACTTACCAAATGGAACATTGGTTCCAAAACCAACCCTATGGGGAAGGTGGGAGTAGCAAGTAGCCCAAAAAGAGCAAAGGCAAAAGAAAGATGCCGACTTACTCCCCCCTGAACACTTCTCGAACTAACATCTTGGTGACATTGGAGAAGCAGTAAGAAGTTCAAAGGCCCAAGCTAATGGTCCTTAACAATAAAAGAACACGAAGAAGTATTATCAGTGCCATCGGGACCATGCCCATGACACCGAAGACTGCCACTAGCTAAAGAAGTACACCAAAAGTCTCATCAAGAAAGGTCAACTGAGAACGTAGCTTCAATTCTAATTGCTAAATATGGGAGGCAAGGATGACAAAATGAAGTATGATGAAGACAAGTATGATTCTGAGTAATGAAGAAATTGTCAAAGTCCCAGAAGGCAACTGCCTCCTCTTGCAAGAGTAATTCTAACTATCAGCATAGAGCTTCCTTTGTTGGAACGAAAATGGAAGGCAAAGGAAATAGCTACCCTTAGCTTTAAGAAAGAAAATAATCTATTGACAAGCTATAATGGAAGCATAGTTAACTTCCCTCATGATGGCCCCTTCTGATAACGCCCAGATAGTGAACTGGGATGTCAAAATGGTCGTTTATCATAATGGATCAAATGTTGATGTGCTATTCGTTCATATACTGTAGAAGTTGGGGATATCAGTAAAAACTCTTAAACCAATAGTATTCCTAACAAATAGAGTAGGCCCCAATGAACTCCCGGTCTTGGATGACATTGAACTGTCATTCACGATTAATGCCCAGCAACATCTTCGTCTGGTGACATTATGACTTCGGGAGGGACTTCCTGAGAGGGAGGACCTCTAGAGCAAAGATTTCCCAGAGGAGTGTGCCTGAAATGCTCAGAAGAGAAAAGGTTAGGAGGTCCCCGGAGGATTTTTCCGGGGAGGAGCCTCCGATGCCCAAGTCAGTGTTCTGAGGGGAGATAGAGGAAGAGCACTAAGAGGCTAGGTGGCCTTGGCTGTTCGCGTTTTCTAAGGTAGGGGGTCCGCCCCTTTGCCAGGGCCTGTTTCCTGGTATTTATAGGGGTGCCCAGCCCGTTCAGATCACGACACGTGTTCGGTCGGATGCGGTCTGCACTTCTGGGCGTAGGGGACAGCTAGCCGTTTGTAGGCTCCTCGGGTCTGGGATCGAGATAGGTTGTGACAAGACTTGGATGGCATTGGCGCGTCAGACCTCTCTTTGAGGTGGCGTGAAGCACATGTGGGCGACATGTTAGAGACTCCTTAAATGCTCATGCCGTATTCCCAAGGTCCTCTGGGCGAGGCCGTCCTTTGGTACGGACGCCCCTCTTTGGGAATTATGCCCGTAGTTCGGGGAGTTCCCTGGTTCGGGGGTTCCGCCTTCGGGGAGACTCTCTCCTTCTTGGAATAGCTGGTTCTTCATCCCCGAAGGCGATCTGTTTGGTCCCCCGAGGGGGCCGATAACATCCTTGAAATTCCTGACGTACTAGCCGAAGTCCCGAGTTCGACGTGTTTGCCTTCGCTCCTTCCGAGGTCAGTGATAGCGCCTCTTTTGGATGACGTTAGGTTTCCCGACCACACTTTTGGCAGGAAGTATGTACTGAGAGAGGTGATAGCCCTTCGGCTATCACAGGCCCCCATTCGGAAAGTCGAAGTTTCCAGGTTTCGGAGGGCGTCCTTCGGGGCCCTGGGTGTAATACCTGTGCTGAAGATATACCTTTTGTTCGAAGACATAGGGTGTTCGACCATAGCCTGTCTTTTGGTGTCTTCGAGGTAACCCACTTCTTTCCTTGTGTAGGTCTGCGCAACGTCGCGTCTCGTAACCAGGCGTGTCAGTCTGAAGTGGCGCACCCAGGGTTTGGGGGTGTCAGAAGGCGGGTCCCTCTTTTGGCCCGACGGCTGACACGTGGCACGCTTGTCATTGGAGAGGACTGCATCGGTTACGGCAGGCGCATTTTTATACGCAGAGAGCAGTTATGGCGACTGTTCGCCTCCATGGAGTACTTATGACGCCGGTTCGCCTATCCTCCCTTGGCCTATATATGGCCTGTTCCATCATAAGCTCCTTTTGTTCTGCTTTTGCTTTTAACTGTTTTTGCAGCGGTGCTATTGACAGAGTGTTTTTCCGGCCACTTTTCGTGACGGCGACTTCAAACCCAGATTTTGGCAAAACATTCGGTGGGTTTTGATTTCCAGAGTCTTTTTATATTCTGTGCCCTTTTTAAAGCTTTCCCGGAGTTGGTTTTGTTAGTATTGTGCCCAAAAAGCCAATCATGAGATGATTGTATTTTTGCACATTGAGTCATGATATTTTATTGAGGCATTAATCCAGCAATTATGTTTGTTGTTTTGTTTCTGCGTAACGTAATAAGCATAATTGTAACCCTAGAATAATGATATTCTTAAACGTCCCTAGTCTAGTATTATTGTGGAGCGGGTTGCAATAATACATAATGACTAGCATATGTGGAGACTAATATGAGATATCTAGTCTACATATGGGTACAAGTTGGAGAACTTGTGTACTGGACCGACCCACCATGAGAACACTTCATGGATCGTTATATGAGTGTCATAAGTGATTCTCATAGTGATCATGGTATATGTAGTCCTTCGACCTAAGATCATCAAGGTTCCCTACATGTGAGTCACATACTTTGATACTTTCCTTTGTTGCTCGTAACTGAGTGAACTTGAAGGAGGTCATTGGGTATGTCACATATCATGCGGAGGGATTTGTATGATCAAGATGGGATTTGTCCCTCCTATGTAACGGGAGTGATATCTTCGGGCCCCTTGATAGAGTGAGACTTAGAGAATGCATGGCCATGCTCGGATGAGTTGATATACGATATCAATGTCATCAGTTTAAGTTGGTCTACTCAGTAATCAAGAAACCAAAGATTGGGCTATACGAGAGTGACACATTCCATGTCTCGTGCTTAGTCTTGATATCTTGGACAAAGGGACAATGGCATATATCGGTGATGATCATAAAGGTTTAGTCGATTCACCGACAATCTTGTCACTTGGGTAGCAATGATGTGTTGCTAGACACCGCTCATTGCTTATGATCATAAATGTGATTTATGATCATTGCCAACATGGTTAAGAGCCTATTGGGTCGCACACATAGAGCTATTTGGATCATTAGAGTGCATGGGCTAATTATTTGGGTTATGGTTTCACTTTAATTTCGTATTAATAATGGGCCCAAGAGTTGAGCCATTATTAAGCCTGAAATTAAATCCTAATTGGATTAGGGCTTTGAAACCCATTAGGCCTGGAAGTTGAGTTTCACTATAAATACAACTTTTAAGTGAGAAATTCGCAGGTCTCCTTGCCCTAGCCTCCAAAAAGGACAGCCACACTCTTCTCTTGCAATTCCTTGGAGGACGCAAGCTAGCACTGCGAGCGCAAGAGAAACACATCTGTCGGACGTGGTGGAAGCGTGGTGATCCCGAGAGGCTCGTGTGGATACCATAGAGAGCCTGAACACGTCAACTGTTCAGGTTTTGTGATTCAACTCTACAGTTGAGTGAGAGATCTCAACCGAAAATTAGGTATGAAAATTTTCAAACACCCGGTTTACCCCGTTTCACTTGGATCCTAGAGGGTTTCGGTTAAATTCCACTGCGCTGTTTGGCTCCCGAAACCCATCAGTGGTATCAGAGCTACTGGTGAAACCCTAAATCGGGATTGAGTGTTGAATCGCATGATGCTATGTGTTCGGTTGCTTTTCGGCCATGATTAATTAGATTGATTCAAGATGCATGAAACTGGAATTCGTAATGAACATATGAGATATATGAAGAAACGACACAAATTGGTTAATGAGATTAATCTCAAATTGAATGGTATGAGATACCTATATGGATTAGGATTCTTGCAATAGTTGCAGAAACCCTAGCTTGGTTCGGATTCAGCCTGTTCAGGCACTGAAAGTAAGGTATTTTTGGTGGCTCGAATAGAGGAGTCTCGGGTGCCTACTTTCTCAAAATACAAGATTTCGGGCTAAGCAATTGTAAGAAAATTTTTTGCGCAGGGGGGCGCTGCCCCCCACGCCCCCCGCAAGGGCGGCTCCCCTTGACCTCGTCCGCTGACCGGTCAGCGGAACCACCGCCCACTGACAGGCCAGCGGGACCGCCGTATGCGAAGCGCCACATAAATAAAAACTGGTTAATCAACACACGAAAATTGGCATGCATCTTTGTTGAATGAGATTTGACATGATATGCTGATTGGTGTTTGAAGCATGGTGCATGGTTATAGCCCTTGATTGGTTGTACTTGTAAATACGGCCTGCGAGTCGTGCCTTTTCTTATCACTCTCATTGTACATTCTCTTCTCACCTTACTCCCCTCGAATGTAACTCGAGGTTTCTATTATTGATGTAATAGTGCATTATGGGATCATCCAAGGTTGTATGTCTAAGGATCATCCAAGGAGGTATGTCCAAGGAGATGACAACAAAAGGGCAACCAAGAAAGGAAGAGAAGGAGCTTGTGAAGACTCTTTTCTTTTCTTAGGCTTTTATGATATTCTCATTGGCTTGAGAATATCGCATAGTTTGGGCTATAACCATGTCATGTTTATTTCTTGTAAGCATGAGATGCATGTTTTATATTTGTATGTGATGCATGTATAAAACAACCGGAGATAACAAATTGGTGAGATCAAAAGAAAAAAATCCCTCAAACAAATATTAAGTCATTAAATGTGATGCCTTCCAAATGTTGGCACTCGTCAAGACTTTGATCAACATTAGGTGGGTTTGCCAAAGCAAAGCACCTATGTTCATCTTGGTAAGGCGCGATGGGATAATAGTGATATCCAAACTGCTAACTTTGGGTTCGACTTAACTAAGTCATCCTAATAGGATTAGGGACTTAGAGGCATAGAGTTGGGCTTAAGTTCATGAGATGAGCTTGGACAAGTGTTGTTCACCCAACTATCCAAGAGTTGCATAAGATGCAATTGGCAAGGAGTTGCCTACCTAAATAGCTGTAACTTGAGAGAAAAGCCAAAGCTGACTCAGGTTGTGGTCAAATATGGATCTTGGCCCACTAGAATACCTTAGCGCCGAGGTGTTCCGAAATAATATCGAGGGTTATTATTTTGAGGAAAATAGTGGGAGTATCGTTTAATAAAAGTCCTTATTAAATGAATTAAAATACATGACTCTTACACTGCATATTTACTGTTGTAGATAACCATGGCACAAAACACATCGACACTTTCGTTGCGATCGATCCTTGAGAAGGAAAAACTGAATGGGACCAACTTTCTCAAATGGTACCGAAACTTGAGGATAGTCCTCAAACAAGAGAGAAAGGCTTATGTCCTAGAGCAGCCCATTCCGAATGAGCCTGCTGCCACTGCTCCAAGAGCTGAAAGGGATGCTCACAAGAGGCATTCTGATGATGCTTTGGATGTTGCATGCCTCATGCTTATTACCATGGAATCTGAGCTTCAGAAGCAACATGAGAACATGGGGGCGTTCGATATGATCGAACATCTCAAAATGCTTTTCCAAGAGCAAGCTAGGCATGAGAGGTTTGAGACCTCTAAGGCATTGTTTCAGTGCAAGATGTCTGAGGGAAGTCCCGTGGGTCCTCATGTGCTCAAGATGATTGGGTACATTGAGAATCTTGAGAATTTGGGATTTGCTCTTCAGAAAGAGTTGGCTATCGATGTAGTCTTGCAATCGTTGCCTGAAAGCTACAGTCAGTTCGTCATGAACTATAACATGAACGACCTTGACAAGTCCCTTCCTGAATTACTCAACATGTTGAGAACTGCTGAGCAAAACCTTAAGAAGGCTAAGCCCATTTTGATGGTTCAAAAGGGCAAGGGAAAGGGAAAAGCCAACAAGAAGAAGGATAAAGCTAATGGAAAGTCCAATGCTAATTCTTCTTCAGCTGAACTGAAACCAAAGAGTGGTGTGGCAAAGGAAGGGGAGTGCTTCCATTGTAATTGTAAGCAACCTGGACACTGGAAGCGCAATTGCAAGCTCTATCTTGAAGAACTTGCTAAGGAAAAGGGAAGTAAGACTTCCACTTCAGGTATTTTTGTTATAGAAGCTAACTTTTCTACTTCCTCATCTTGGGTATTGGATACTGGATGTGGATCTCACATTTGTGCAAATGTGCAGGATCTAAGTAGAAGTAGAAGATTGGCCCGAGGTGAAGTGGACCTACGTGTTGGAAATGGAGCAAGGGTTGCTGCCTTAGCCGTAGGGACTTATGTTCTCACTTTACCTAGTGGATTAGTTTTAGAATTAGACAACTGCTACTTTGTGCCTACTATTAGTAGAAATTTGATTTCTGTTTCTTGTTTGGACAAGAAAGGTTTTTCATTTATAATAAAGGACAAATGTTGTTCTATTTATTTGAATGAAATCTTTTATGGTAGTGCTCAACTTAGCAATGGGTTGTATGTTCTAGACCTCGAAGATCCAATCTATAATGTGAATACCAAGAAGGTCAGATTAAATGATTCAAACCCGACCTATCTCTGGCACTGTCGCTTGGGCCATATAAATGAGACCCGCATATCCAAGCTCCATAAGGATGGACTCTTGGACTCATTTGATTTTGAATCATATGAGACATGTGAGTCATGTTTGTTGGGCAAGATGACCAAAGCCCCATTCATAGGGCAAAGTGAAAGGGCTAATGACTTACTAGGACTCATACATAGTGATGTATGTGGCCCTATGTCTACACAAGCTAGAGGAGGTTTCCAATACTTCATTACTTTCACTGATGACTTCAGCAGATATGGCTATGTGTATCTTATGAGACACAAGTCAGAATCCTTTGAAAAGTTCAAAGAATTCAAGAATGAAGTAGAGAATCAACTCGGGAAGAGTATCAAAGTGCTTCGATCAGATCGAGGTGGAGAGTACTTGGATCGAGAATTCCTTGACTATCTGAAGGAGTGTGGTATAGTATCACAACTCACTCCACCAGGTACACCTCAATGGAATGGTGTATCTGAAAGGAGAAATCGAACTCTGTTAGACATGGTTCGCTCTATGATGAGTCAAGCTGACCTTCCAAACTCCTTTTGGGGACATGCTCTAGAGACAGCCGCTTTTACACTAAACCGAGTTCCATCTAAATCGGTTCAAAAGACACCATATGAGATATGGAGTGGGAGGCGTCCCAATTTGTCTTTTATGAAGATTTGGGGCTGTGACGCTTATGTGAAACGTCAATCCTCTGACAAACTAGGGCCCAAATCTCAAAAATGCCTTTTTGTTGGGTATCCCAAAGAAACAAAGGGTTACTATTTCTACAATCCTTCTGAGCAAAAAGTGTTTGTTGCTCGAACTGGTGTCTTTTTAGAGAAAGAGTTTATCTCTAAAGGAACTAGTGGGAGGAAAGTAGAACTTGAAGAAATTCAAGAACAACAAGGAGACATCGAACCTGAAATGGAACCTGAACAGACACCACAAGATGTTGTGGTTCAAGAGTCTGTTCCTGTAGCACAGAGCCCACGTAGGTCTGGTAGGATTCGGCGTGAGCCCGAGAGATATGGATTTCTTGTGACTCACACCAGTGATGTGATGCTCATGGATCAGGATGAGCCCACAACCTACCAACAAGCTATGTCGGGGCCTGACTCTGAGAAGTGGCTAGTGGCCATGAAATCTGAGATGGAATCCATGTATGAAAACCAAGTATGGACTTTGGTTGACCCACCTGAAGGGGTAAAACCCATAGGGTGCAAATGGGTTTTCAAGAAGAAAACTGACATGGATGGTAATGTGATTACCTTTAAGGGACGATTGGTTGCAAAAGGTTTCAAGCAAATTCATGGTATTGACTATGATGAAACTTTTTCACCAGTTGCTATGCTTAAATCCATCCGAATTTTGTTTGCTATTGCTGCACACTATGATTATGAGATATGGCAAATGGATGTCAAAACTGCATTCCTAAATGGAAAGCTACTTGAGGATGTGTACATGACACAACCTGAGGGTTTTGTCACTCCTGAGAATGCCAATAAAGTGTGCAAGTTGCAAAGGTCCATTTATGGACTGAAGCAAGCTTCTCGAAGTTGGAATCTTCATTTTGATGAAGCAATCAAAGAGTTTGGTTTTATCAAAAATGAAGATGAACCTTGTGTCTACAAGAAGGTTAGTGGGAGCGCTATTGTCTTCTTGGTGTTGTATGTAGATGACATACTACTCATCGGGAATGACATTCCTGAGCTACAGTCTGTGAAGACTTGGCTAGGGAAATGTTTCTCTATGAAGGACTTGGGTGAAGCAGCCTATGTGTTAGGCATCAGGATCTATAGAGATAGATCTAGAAAGCTTCTTGGCCTAAGTCAAAGTACATATATTGACAAGGTGCTAAAGAGGTTTAGCATGCAAGATTCCAAGAAAGGATTCTTGCCCATGTCACATGGTATCACTCTTTCTAGATCTCAGTGTCCGAGTACACCCGAGGAGAGAGAGCGCATGAGTAAGATTCCATATGCCTCAGCAATTGGATCTATCATGTATGCCATGATATGTACTCATCCCGATGTCTCATATGCCTTGAGCATGACGAGTAGGTACCAATCGAACCCCGGTGAGAGTCACTGGACAGCTGTTAAGAACATCCTTAAGTACTTACGAAGGACTAAGGATGCATTCTTGGTCTTTGGAGGTGAAGATGAGCTCGTTGTAAGGGGTTACACCGATGCAAGCTTCCAATCCGATAAGGATGATTTTAGATCGCAATCTGGTTATGTGTTTTGTATTGGTGGTGGTGCTGTGAGCTGGAAGAGTTCAAAGCAAGAGACAGTAGCTGACTCTACAATAGAATCTGAGTACATTGCCGCCTCTGATGCTGCGAAGGAGGCAGTTTGGATCAAGAAGTTCATCACTGAACTTGGAGTGGTTCCAAGCATTGCCGACCCGATAGAGCTCTATTGTGACAACAATGGAGCAATCGCACAGGCTAAGGAACCTCGATCTCACCAGCGATCCAAACACATACTCCGACGCTATCATCTCATCAGGGAGATCATCGAGAGGGGTGATGTAAGGATATGCAGGACTTCGACAGACAGCAACATTGCTGATCCACTGACAAAGCCCCTTACGCAGCAGAAGCATGATAGCCATTCTAGGTCCATCGGTATTAGATACATGGATGATTGGCTTTTAGTGCAAGTGGGAGATTGTTAGTGTTGTGCCCAAAAGCCAATCATGAGATGATTGTATTTTTGCACATTGAGTCATGATATTTTATTAAGGCATTAATCCAGCAATTATGTTTGTTGTTTTGTTTCTGCGTAACGTAATAAACATAATTGTAACCCTAGAATAATGATATTCTTAAACGTCCCTGGTCTAGTATTATTGTGGAGCGGGTTGCAATAATACATAATGACTAGCATATGTGGAGACTAATATGAGATATGTAGTCTACATATGGGTACAAGTTGGAGAACTTGTGTACTGGACCGACCCACCATGAGAACACTACATGGATCGTTATATGAGTGTCATAAGTGATTCTCATAGTGATCATGGTATATGTAGTCCTTCGACCTAAGATCATCAAGGTTCCCTACATGTGAGTCACATACTTTGATACTTTCCTTTGTTGCTCGTAACTGAGTGAACTTGAAGGAGGTCATTGGGTATGTCACATATCATGCGGAGGGATTTGTATGATCAAGATGGGATTTGTCCCTCCTATGTAACGGGAGTGATATCTTCGGGCCCCTTGATAGAGTAAGACTTAGAAAAATGCATGGCCATGCTCGGATGAGTTGATATACGATATCAATGTCATCAGTTTAAGTTGGTCTACTCGGTAATCAAGAAACCAAAGATTGGGCTATACGAGAGTGACACATTCCATGTCTCATGCTTAGTCTTGATATCTTGGACAAAGGGACAATGGCATATATCGGTGATGATCATAAAGGTTTAGTCGAATCACCGACAATCTTGTCACTTGGGTAGCAATGATGTGTTGCTAGACACCGCTCATTGCTTATGATCATAAATGTGATTTATGATCATTGCCAACGTGGCAAGAGCCTATTGGGTCGCACACATAGAGCTATTTGGATCATTAGAGTGCATGGGCTAATTATTTGGGTTATGGTTTCACTTTAATTTCATATTAATAATGGGCCCAAGAGTTGAGCCATTATTAAGCCCGAAATTAAATCCTAATTGGATTAGGGCTTTGAAACCCATTAGGCCTGGAAGTTGAGTCTCACTATAAATACAACTTTTAAGTGAGAAATTCGCAGGTCTCCTTGCCCTAGCCTCCCAAAAGGACAGTCGCACTCTTCTCTTGCAATTCCTTGGAGGACGCAAGCTAGCACTGCGTGCGCAAGAGAAACGCATCTGCCGGGACGTGGTGGAAGCGTGGTGATCCCGAGAGGCTCGTGTGGATACCATAGAGAGCCTGACCACGTCAACTGTTCAGGTTTTGTGATTCGACTCTACAGTTGAGTGAGAGATCTCAACCGAAAATTAGGTATGAAATTTTCGAACACCCGGTTTACCCCGTTTCACTTGGATCCTGGAGGGTTTCGGTTAAATTCCGCTGCGCTGTTTGGCTCCCGAAACCCAACAGGTTTTTCTTCTCCCGAAGTCCCCCCTTTTTCATCGAGGATGTCTTCACCAACTCCTCTCATGACTGTCTCCCCTATCCTAGAAAGCTGGCAACCCCTTACTCACCATCCTTGCTGCTCTACTTCAGAAAAATTGGAGAAGTGGACTGAAAAATATTTTCTTCCTTCTTACGCCACCACCAGACTTCCTGGCCCCCAAACACTTAGTTTCATGAACAACGAGGATGAGGTTACTGTTTTCCGTGCCCAACTGAAGGCCGGACTTCGGTACCCTCCCTCAAAGGTGATTTGCGACTTTTTCCAATTTCATGGCATTGCCATAAATCAACTTCCCCCGAACTCGTGCTGCTATTTCAATGCCTTCCTCTGCATGTGTGGCATTTTCAAAATAGAACCCCATTTCATTCTTTTTATGCAGTACTATAAGCTCTACGTGGTCCCGAAGGGTGGCTTTTACTTTATGCTACCTCGGGGATCAGGGAGCAAAAAGTATATGTTCACCTTCGCCACTAAGGACAGCTGGCGAGGGTGGCAAAGAAAATTCTTTTTTCTGAAGATGGAGGAGGCCTGGTCGTACGTTCCGACCAAGTGGGCACAGGGAAAGTTGGAGACGGATGTTGTAAACCCGAAGAGGCTGCTGACTCCTGAGTTGGCGGCCAGATTCGCGGACTTCGACAGACGGATCCGAGCGGTCTCTGACTGGGATTCCGAGGTCCCTTCACGCTCCCTCTACCCCTTCCCCATCATGTGGAAGCTGATGACCGAGGAGGTCCTTCGGGAGCTAGGGGTAGTGAAGGAGCACGAGACGGACCTCGAGATGCCGGCTCCTGCCATCGCAGGGAAAGACTCCTGGTTGGTAAAACTCCTTCGGCAGGAGGTCACTTACGAGACTTTTTGTGAGCGTAAGTTATCTCAAAAGTTTTCTTTGTTATAGATACGTCTTAGACTCACACTGATGTTTTCCTTCTGTTTCAGAGATGTCCGACGAGTCCGCTGCTTACTATAAGTCTCTTTTCCTCGGTCAAGCCGAGAAGGGGGAGCAGACAAAGAAGGCCGTCTCCCGAAGGCGCAAAACGGCTGGGAGTGGGCCATCATCGGCCAAACGGGCGAAGAAGGACGCGTCTCCTCCCCACCAGGAAATTCCCGAGGAGGTGCGTGAGGAGCCAGAGGCCAATACCGCCCAGCCGACCGACGTCCCTCCCCGGAGTCCCACTTCCTCGGCGGCTCTCTTGGACGCCTTGGTGGAAGTCCCTCCTGCCAAGGAGCTCGAGGAGCGCCGTAAGAGCAAAGGCAAGGAGATCTCTGCCGAGGGGGTCCGGGACTCCGATGATGAAGTTGCCGAGGTGCCGCCAGGTTCATTTTTTTAGACAAGCTGCAGTGCCTTTATTCTTTGAACTTTGAGGATTACTTGTCTTAACAAGTTTCTTGTTTTTGCCGTGCAGAGGAGGTACCATCTTCGGCATGGGTAGCCGAGCACGCTCAGAAACGGGCCCTTCGGGATTCCCATATCCCGAAGGGGAAGATCCCGAGGGAGCCTTTCTGGTCGTTTACGGAGGACATGAACTTGTACTCCGGCGACTGCCGGCAAATGGCCAACCAAATTTCAAGGGGGATCCTCACCGAGGCCTCCTTCAAGGCTATTTTCGAGGCGTGCCCGGACGAAGAGACCCTTGCTGCAAAAGTTTCCGAGCACGCTGCCCAGGTATACTTCAGGCCTTTGTCTTTTCTTTTTGATTTCTTCTAAGTGTTTGGCTCATCTTTGCCTTACTGACTTTGTTCTTACTTTTTGCAGCTGTTGGGGTTCACCGGCCTCCTCAGGGTTCGGGCAGCGAAGCAAGCGGCGTTCCGGGTTTGGGCGCAGGATTGTTTGGAGAAATCTAAGGTCATGTTCTCTGACTTGGTTGCCAAGAACGCAGAGATGGTTGAAATTGCAAAGAAGGAGGTCGCTGCCGTTCGGGAGGAGTTATTGAAGGAAAAAGAGGAGCTTTTGAAGGACTCATCCCAAAAGATCTCTGACCTTGGCTCCAAGGTGGCTGAGCTGACTTCGGCAAACGAGGCATATCAAAAGGAGAAGTCAGAGTCTGAGGCTCTCCTGGCGAAGGTGCTTGCTAAGAAGGCCGCACTCCAGGCCGAGGTCGAGTCTTTGAAGAAGGAGCCGAAGGAGAAGAAGATGAAGGCACTGAAGAAGGAGATCGCTGATCTGGAGAAGGAACTTGATGATTTAGCGGTCAAGAAGGAGAAGGCCGTCCAAGCGACCAAGGTCGGTTTTCAGGATGGCTTTTGCCTTGCTCGGCATCAGGTTCTACAGAGGTTCCCAGATCTGGACCTCTCCTTTTTGGCGGCCCTAAACATCCCCGAGGGGCCTCGATGGTCTTGGTCCAAAATCGAGCACCTTAACTTGCCCTTTCCTTTTCCGACGCCGAAGGCGGTGGACAAGGACGCAGGAGCTTGTGGGTCCCGAGATGCCGAGATTCCTCTGCTTGTCTTAGGGTCCTTTGCCTTCTTTTTCTCCTTTTTTGTACTTCTTCATTTGGCGAGCTTCCTTGTTTGTAATCAGATCCATCTTTGTTAATGAAGACTCCTTCTTTTTTGTAAAAAGTTTTTGGCTTAATTCTTTTGCACAAGATTTTTCATTTCCCATTGTCCCGAACATGTTCGCTCAAAAGACTTCGGAAAATCATATTTACGCTTATCTTGGAATCACCCTCACGAAATTCTCTTTAAGTAAATTTCCAGCTTCAGAAAAGGTCGATAGCCTTTGTAAATAAATTCTCTTAAACCGTGCTCGGCGACGACCGCTCTGGTGAAAAGAAGCTTTTTGTGCCTTAGAAAAAAATTTTCCTAAGAAACTTTTGTACTTTAGAAATTTCTCTAACTTTTGTACAATTTTCCCACAAAAATCCTATGCATAGAATTTTTTCAAGGCATCCGAATGCCATGTATTTTTTAATTCTACGCCTTCGGCATCGCCGAGCTTGTAAACTCCTTTTCGCACTTCGGCAAGTACCAGATAAGGACCTTCCCAATTTGCGCGAAGTACCCCGTTAGA
Organism: Aquilaria sinensis; assembly: GCA_005392925.1. NCBI lineage: Eukaryota > Viridiplantae > Streptophyta > Magnoliopsida > Malvales > Thymelaeaceae > Aquilaria > Aquilaria sinensis. The sequence continues at coordinate 15,920 of SMDT01003351.1, read as the reverse complement.
TGGCCTTCGGGGTCCAAATTCAGCCTTTTGGAGAACGAGGTCTCCTTTCTTTATTCCCTTTGGCCTGGCACGCAAGTTTATAGCCATGGCCACTCTTTGCTGAAAAGCTTTTCTTCTCAGCTCGGCTATTTCTCTGTGTTCGCCGACGAGGTCAAGCTTGGTTCTCAGGCCGAGGTCATTTCCCCTTCCATCAAACACTTGTACTCGCACCGATGGTTGTACTACCTCAATTGGGATGATAGCCTCTGTACCAAAAACAAGTGAAAAAGGTGTTTCCCCTGTGGCTCTTCGGGGTGTTGTTCGGTAGCTCCATAACACACTTGGGAGCTCTCCTGGCCATTTCCCTTTTGCTTCCCCCAACCTCTTTTTCAGACCATCTTTTATGGTCCTGTTAGATACTTCTACTTGCCCATTGCTTTGGGGGTGAGCTACTGGAGCGAAGTGCATTTTTATTCCGAGGTTGTTGATAAATTCTTGGAACCCCTTGTCTGTAAACTGGGACCCATTATCGGCTACTAGCACCCTCGGTATGCCAAATCTGCATACAATGTTCTTCCATACGAACTTCTGCACATCTTTTGCCGAGATAGTCGCCAAGGGTTCTGCCTCGACCCATTTAGAGAAATAGTCCACTGCGACTACGCAGAACTTCACGCCTCCAGGCGCTGTCGGGAGTGGCCCAATGAGGTCTATGCCCCAAACTGCGAAGGGCCAGGGATAGTCAGCCGAAGTTACCAATTCCGAGGGTGTCCTTTGGATACTCGCGTGTCTTTGGCAATTACCACATTTCCGGACGAACTGCCTAGCGTCCTTTCTTAGGGTAGGCCAAAAGTATCCTTGGCGAAGTATCACTGCTGCCAGGGCGTCGGTTCCAATGTGCGAACCACAAGTGCCTTCATGAACTTCTTCGAGGATCATTTCAGTATCCTCTTCGCCAACACACCTCTGCAGTGGATTTGCATATCCCTGCCGATATAATTCTTCTCCGATTAGGAAGAAATGACCGGAACGTCTTCGCACTTTGGCCGCTTCATTGGGGTCTTCGGGGAGCTCACTGGTTGCGAGATATCTTTTTATCGGATCTTTCCAGCCTTTTTCCGAAGTTACTATGCTCAGCACTGCGATGCTCGGGTGGTTTAGCACCTCGGTGCATGTTTTCGACTTTGCCAAGCAGTCTGCCTCGGCATTATCTCGACGAGGCACATTTTCAATTCGTACGGTGTCGAACTCTCGGATAAGCTTTGCTACCAGTTCATGGTATTTCGCCAAGGTTGGGTCCTTCACCCCATAGTCCCCTACTGTTTGCCGAACTACCAGCTGGGGATCGCTGTGGGCTTTCAAGTTTCTTATACCAATTTTTCTGGCTAGGCGTAACCCTGCTATGACAGCTTCGTATTCAGCCATGTTGTTGGTGATGTTAAAGCCGAACTTGATGGCCTTCATTACTTCTAGACTTTTGGGGCCTCTGATAATTACCCCAGCTCCCTGGTGTTCAGACCCTGAGGCTCCGTCTACAAACAAAGTCCACTCTGGCTCACCTTTGCTAGGATCCGAATGGCTATCCTTGGTGATGGGTACTTCGGCAATGAAGTCTGCCAGGGCTTGAGTTTTTATGGCTTTCTGAGGTTCATAAGTAATGCTCGCCAAGCTCTATACACCATTTGGAAAGCCTTCCCGAATGATCAACTTTCTTCATGACGTCCCGTAGAGGTAGACTACTTCAGATGATGATTGGGTGAGCTTGAAAATATGGCCGTAGTGTTAGGCACCTCCTAAGTGCTTGGCTTAGGCCAAGGAAAACCATGGAAAAATGAGATAAAACAGAAAGGGAAGAAAGAGGACTCGTGGAGACTGGCACAGTGGCCTATGTGCAAAACAGGAGACTTTCAGGACTTAATTGCACATGGGAAATGTACATTTGGAATGCTGACAGAAAATTAAGAAAGAGGACCGAACTGTGCATCAATTTAAGTGGTATAAGTGAAACCACAAGTTTAAAGATGGTATTGAGAGCCATGCAAAATTCTATAATGGCTAGTGCAAAACTAGACCATTTGTGGGAGACAACAATGATTACTAGTCAAATTCTTGTCTACCACTAGGGTACTATTCACTAGTTACTAGTTAAACTAACTAGTCCTAATGTTGGTTATATGGCCGGTTATGCATGTGAGTTTATGACACATGGGTACTTGTGTTGTTTACTAGCTTGGCAATTTGAGCCATGTGTGGACTTAAGTGTCCATGTACATACAAAATGGAGTGGCGGCCTTGTGCATAAGTGGACTTAAGGGCTTTAATGAGCCATGCAAGAAAATGGAAGCCAAGTTAGCATTTTGGCTAACTAAAAGCAATGTACTCGGCCGAAACAAGCTAAGACTTGTTCATTTCGGGCTTCCTTTGTGCTTGTGAAACCGAGAGCACCTAGAGAGAGTTCCTTCACAATCTTGCTTCTAAATCCAAAGTTCTTGAGCTTTTGGGTGGATTCAAGCTTGGAAAGAGGGATTTGCCTTGCGCTTGCTTGGAATCAAGCTTTGTTCATGAAGAATTGGTGAAGGCCGAGCCAATTGAGCTAGGGTTCTTGAGGTAACCTTGATTTCCTTGAATCCATGGTAATTTCTTCCATGAACAAGGATATTGGATGCTCATTTCGTTGTTGAGCTTGGGAAAAATTAAGCATTGAAATGCTTGGTGAGAAACCTAGTATGGCCGAAAGTCTTGGATGTGTGTTCTTGGTGTTCTTCTTGGAATTCATGGAAATTAATCCATGTGTGATGCTTATTGATGAGTGTTTAACCTTGTGATAGGTTGGTTGGACGAAGAACACCAAGTGTGTGCAAGTTGTGCTTTGGCCGAAAGTGAGATTGGAGGTAACTCATGATCAATTGTTGTTTACATGGCATTGACGCCCCCCCACGCCATGAACCATGCCTAATGATGCATTGGTGTGTGTATAAAGGAATGAAATGAATGAGGAACATGAGTATGTGAAATGGGTACTATGGCCGAGAGGAAGAAATTGGGTGTTTACTTGGAATTTAGCTTATGTGCATGGTAATTGTGCCATGAGTGAGTTCACTAGTTGTTTGGGTATCCATTTAGTGAATTGGTATATTGAAAAAAATGCAGCTATGTGAAAATATGTGTTATGGCCGAAAGCTTGGATTGAAGTGAAATGGTATATTTCACTTGTTTACTTGGCATGTATGCCATGGATAGTGTTCATTGGTGTTTATGGTGAATTATAGTATATGGGATTAATGGGCAGATTATGTTTTGGTATTTTGGCTTATATGGCCGAGAGCTTCCAAGTGTTAGTTAATGATGTCCTTCATTGAAAACATGGTATTTGGTCCATGGATTATGTTGTTAATGGTTATGCCTTATTATGGTAGGCATTGTGGTTGAAGGGCATTTGGACACTTGAAGTTCTATTGGAGACCGAGAGCTTAAGGTAGGGTTCACTACACTTGAGTACGCTTGGTAATGTATGCCATGGTTCAAGTGTTAAGGCGGCTAAGTGATGGTTAAAAATCTGCCATGTGATCTTAGTTGCTTGATGGGCTTATTGGTTATATGTGGTTGCAATGTTGATTAGCTAATTGACTATAGAACATGTACTAAAAATGCAAGTGAATGTGGCCTATTTGCTTGGCATTTTGGGAGCTCCATATGGAATGATATTGGTAAGGTTATGTGCAAGGATTGCACACGGGTACATGTATGGCTTATATGGCCGAGAGCAACTTGGAGAAGTGTGTGTGAGTACTTGTGTGCTTTGGTGATTTCTTGTGCATGCTAACCCCCCCCATTATGGTTATTTGTATATGGCTATACTTGCTTTTCTTGTCTTTGTGTTTGTTTTGCAGGTTGAGCTAATCAATTGGAGCTTAAGCCTTGAGTGTTTACTCGGCTTAACTAAATAAACTCTTTTAAGAGTTGGGTTTATATATATAAGTGAATCCTACTGAGTTAATCTCACTGCCCATTCTCCATTTATTTTTCAGGCAAGGATATTCAGCCTGAGTAGTGCTAAGCTGCCTTGTGTGTGCACTTAGTGTTTAATTGCTTTGTTGCTAAGGTATGTGCCAATGTGTGCTTGGCTTGACACTTTAGCATTTTATGCAAGTTTTATTGTGAGTTGGCCGAGACTTATGGTTTAAGCTTGCAGGCTGTAGAGTGGGAACTGTCTAGGAGAGCATGGATATTTGGACTTTAGCTCTGGTTTTGCTTTTCACCTTTATGACCATGAACATGGCCGTGGGTTTGGTGCTGCAGTGTGTGCTCTTGTATGGGATCCTTAAGGTGATGTTTGAGCATTAGGATTTGGGGTCTCGGTTTGTACTTAACTTGGCATGAACAACTTATGGGTGCTTGGCATTATTAGCCATGTTATTTGCTAGGTAGACTACACTTTTGGTTGTGTATATTGTAGTCTCGGATACCTAGATGTTGCTAATATTTTGGAGGATATTGTATGCCAAGTTATGTATGAGTATGGATGTTTATGTGTATGGTTTGGTGTTATGAGTATTATGGGCCAAAGTTTGGCACTTAAGTGATATGGTTGGCCTTGACCTTGCAAATTTGAGGTGCACCTATGTATGTATGTTTGCTTGGCTGAGAGCTTCATGCATTATATCTTGTGGTTTTCAAATCCTAAACCAACTCTGTGGGCTTCTTGGTTGCCATATAGATAGCACACTTGATTGCACACCAAGTATGCACTGAAAGCTGCATTTTTGTTGCCTTGCTTGTAATGCAAGTAAAAGTGGTTTGGGCCTTACTTACGCTGCAAGTAGTTACTAGTTTGGTTTAAAAGCCACCTGGGCCACCTCCCATGCCCTTTACCTTAAGAAAATAAGACTTAAAGTCAATCATGTTGGTTAGGCCGAGGGCTAGATGCCCAGTCCTTAGTTGGGCTTGTGAGATAAGTTGGGGACTCACAGGCCAGGGCCTGTGTGAGGTGTTACACGTAGTCTTCTTCCTGCCAGTATCAGGGCATATATAGCTTTTTGTAGCAAGGGATACCTGACTTCGGCACCATGCAGGGACTTCCTTACATAATAAACTGGCCATTGCTTCGGCCCTTCCTCTTTCACAAGGACCGAGCGTACTGCTTTTTCTGTGACGGTGAGGCACAACACGAGGGGCTCTCCCTCGCGAGGTTGTCGAAGAGTGGGCAGACAGGCTAAGTAGATTTTGAGTTCTTCCCAAGCCCTTTGGCACTCCTCATTCCAAGGATGACCATCACATCCGAGGTCGCCCTCCCTTTTTGCTGCCTTAGTGAGGACTTTGAAGAATGCTCGACACCGGTCTCCATACTTGGAAATAAACCTGCTAAGAGAGGTTATCCTTCCGGTGAGTCTCTGCACATCTTTTATTGTGACGGGAGTTCGGAATTCAAGTAGAGCCTTAATTTTTTCTGGGTTAGCATCAATGCCTCTTTCTGATACCATGTACCCAAGAAACTTTCCCGAGGTTACGCCGAAGATGCATTTTTCGGGATTAAGGCGAATTCCGAAGGTTCTGAGCTGGTGGAAAGTTTCCTTTAGATCTGCGACGTGGTCGTTAGGCAGCTTGCTCTTGACTATCATGTCATCGACATAGACTTCCATGTTCCTCCCTATTTGGTCATTAAAGACCTTGCTCATCAACCTCTGGTAGGTAGCTCCTGCATTTTTTAGCCCGAAGGGCATTCTAATGTAACAATACATTCCACCCTCGGTGATGAAGGCGGTTTTCTCCTTGTCTTCGGGGTCCATCCTTATTTGATGATACCCACTGAAGGCGTCTAGGAAACTTAGGAGCCCGTATTCGGCAGTTGAGTCTACCAACTGGTCTATTGGTGGGAGAGGGTATGAATCTTTTGGGCAAGCATCGTTCAAGTTTCTGAAGTTGATGCACATTCGGAGCTTACTACTCCCTTCTTTTGTGGCAATAACCATGTTGCTCAACCATTCGGGGTACTTGACCTCCCTGATTACATCTGCGTCCAATAAGCGCTGGACTTCGGTTTTGACGAAGTTATTTTTATGGACTGAGATGCCCCGTTTCTTTTGCCGGACAGGTTTTGCTTCCGGACTTACTTTAAGGCTATGCTGTATTATGCGAGGGTCTACCCCCGGCATATCTTTTGGCGAGTAGGCAAACAGGTCTTTATTCATCAGTAGAAAGGATACAAGTTTTTTCTTGTCACCTTCGGCCAAGTTTTTCCCTATTCGGGTATTTCGGCCCGGGACAAGTTCTACTTCTTCCATTTCTACCTTCGCGGGATCTTCTGCCTCTCTCTTTTTTGGTTTTCCATCTGGCAAAGCCTTTGCCTCTACAGTTTGTGCGAAGTTGGTTGCTGGAGCTTTTCGCGCCTTGACGAATGCTTTTCTTACTTCGCCTTGATCAATGAAGATTTTCGTGTCTCCGTCCTTGGTGGCGAAGGTAACAGTCAAGTACTTTACATCCGGACGGATGTGTAAATTCCCTTGCGTTTGCCTCCCAAGGATGGCGTTATATGACGAAGGGACATCCATAACGATGAACCTTGTCATTGTGGAGGCGAACAGTTCATTTGTCCCATCAACCGAAGTTCCTTTCATCATTAGGGGGAGATCGACCCATCCAAGGATAGGCAGTTCGGATGGTCCTACCCCGAAAGTAGGCGAAGTGACGGGCTTGAGATCGGCGTTGGATATACCTAGGTTTAGCAGCAAATGTGAAAACAGGACGTCGGCGTTTGATCCATCGTCAAGTAACACTCTCTTGACGTCCCAGTTTCCTATCCTCACCATGACCAACAGCGGATCATCATGGGGAAAGATGACGGTGGAACCATCCTTGCGGGCCAGTTTCTTCGACGGACTCTGATATTCCATCACTGATATTTCCCTGACCTTCCTCTTTCTTTCCGAGGATGGAAGTCCTGTCGTAATTGTTTGTATTACTCCCGCCGAAGGTGGAGGACGCCTCTTCGGACTTCTGTTCCTCCGCCTGTCGGAGTCGTACTCCTCGTCATCTGCCTTTCCTTCTTCCTCCTTTCTTCCCTTCGGGGAAGGCATTTGCAAATATCGCCGGAGTTGGCCTTGTTTTATTAACGACTCTATGTACTTTTTCAATTGGAAACAGTCTTCGGTGTCGTGCCCGTGGTCGCGGTGAAACTGGCAGAACTTCTTCATGTTCTTCTTATTATCAGCGGTCATGGCCCTTGGCCGCTGAATCTGGGTCCCCTGCCTTTCCATTGTCATGAGGATATTGGTCCTTGTGGTGTTCAGGGGTGTGAAGGTCGGGGGTTTCCTTCCCTTAAACCTTCGAGGTCGTCCTGCCTGGTCGGCTGGATACCGCGTTTGCTGGCTGGACCCTTCGGCACGGGTGTGATCAGACTTTGGTCCGCCCATTCTCAGCTCTTCGGCTGTCATGTGCTGCTCGGCCCTTCGGTAGAATTCGCCAAGCGTGTCCGGGGGGTCCTTGGAAAACTCGTAGAACAGCTGTGAGTCCCTCCGAAGGCCCCGTGTCATGGCGAGGATGCGTATTTCGGGGCGAAAGTCTGGAACACTTAAGGCCTCTCTATTAAACCTTTCGACATAGTCGCGGATGGTTTCTCCGTTTTTCTGCGCTATGTCGAACATCTGGACAGGCATCTTCGCCGTCGGGCGGCTTCCAATGAACTGCTGTGTAAAGGCCGTAGATAACTCCTGGAACTCCCTGATGGTTCCGGGAGCCAACGAGTTATACCACGCTGTTGCTGGTCCTGTGAGGGTGACCTCAAAGCATTTGCACAGGGTAGCATCATCAGCACCGTGCAACACCATGCTACGTTTGTATTTGGTTAGATGAGCCTGCGGATCAGTTCGGCCGTCATAGGTTTCCAGCCGAGGCACCCGGAAGTCACTTGGCATGGCTGCCTCGACTACTGTTCGGGTGAACGGCGATTCATCCCCACAAAAAGTTTCAGACAGCCTAGCCCAGACTGGTTTCTGAGCTACCTGTTTCTCCACTCTCTCCAATCTTGTCAATATTTTCTTCATAAGGAGCGTGGCACTGGGCTCTTCTTCCTGGTGCTTGTAGGCTTCTGGGAAGGGAAATTGCCGGCGTCTCTTCAGGGAGTGACTCCGGCGCCGAGGTGATGGGGACTTTGCCTCAGGTGATGAGCTCCTTTGGCGTGGGATTTTAGGTCGCTTGGACCCCGTTTGTCCCGTAGGTCATGCCTTGAGGGGTATATTTGTTAGTGTTGTGCCCAAAAGCCAGTCATGAGATGATTGTATTTTTGCACATTGAGTCATGATATTTTATTAAGGCATTAATCCAGCAATTATGTTTGTTGTTTTGTTCCTGCGTAACTTAACAAACATAATTGTAACCCTAGAATAATGATATTCTTAAAAGTCCCTGGTCTAGTATTATTGTGGAGCGGGTTGCAATAATACATAACGACTAGCATATGTGGAGACTAATATGAGATATGTAGTCTACATATGGGTACAAGTTGGAGAACTTGTGTACTGGACCGACCCACCATGAGAACACTACATGGATCGTTATATGAGTGTCATAAGTGATTCCCATAGTGATCAGGGTATATGTAGTCCTTCAACCTAAGATCGTCAAGGTTCCCTACATGTGAGCCACATACTTTGATACTTTCCTTTGTTGCTCGTAACTGAGTGAACTTGAATGAGGTCATTGGGTATGTCACATATCATGCGGAGGGATTTGTATGATCAAGATGGGATTTGTCCCTCCTATGTAACGGGAGCGATATCTTCGGGCCCCTTGATAAAGTGAGACTTAGAAAATGCATGGCCATGCTCGGATGAGTTGATATGCGATATCAATGTCATCAGTTTAAGTTAGTCTACTCGGTAATCAAGAAACCAAAGATTGGGCTATACGAGAGTGACACATTCCATGTCTCGTGCTTAGTCTTGATATCTTGGACAAAGGGACAATGGCATATATCGGTGATGATCATAAAGGTATAGTCGAATCATCGACAATCTTGTCACTTGGGGGTAGCAATGATGTGTTGCTAGACACCGCTCATTGCTTATGATCATAAATGTGATTTATGATCATTGCCAATACATCTAGTGGTAAGGAGCCTATTGGGTCGCACACATAGAGCATTTTGGATCATTAGGAGTGCATGGGCTAATTATTTGGGTTATGGTTTCACTTTAATTTCGTATTAATAATGGGCCCAAAAGTTGAGCCATTATTAAGCCCGAAATTAAATCCTAAATTGGATTAGGGCTTTGAAACCTATTAGGCCTGGAAGTTGAGTCTCACGATAAATACAACTTTTAAGTGAGAAATTCGGGTAGGTCTCCTTGCCCTAGCCTCCAAAAAGGACAGCCGCACTCTTCTCTTGCAATTCCTTGGAGGACGCAAGCTAGCACTGCGAGCGCAAGAGAAACGCATCTACCGGGACGTGGTGGAAGCGTGGTGATCCTTGAGAGGCTCGTGTGGAGATACCATAGAGAGCCTGAAAACGTCAACTTTTCAGGTTTTGTGATTCGACTCTACAGTTGAGTGAGAGATCTCAATCGAAAATTAGGTATGAAATTTTCTAGGGTCAAACACCCGGTTTACCCCGTTTCACTTGGATCCTGGAGGGTTTCGGTTAAATTCCGCTGCGCTGTTTGGCTCCCGAAACCCAACAATATTTTCCATCGAAGACTCATCACGCGGATCCCCACTTCCTGAACTGCAATAGGTTGATTTAGGGCTTTTCTCCCGAGGGCATACTGGCGAGGAAGGCCTTTGGGCCTGAGTTGATTGCGGCCACCTTCGGTCTATCTGCTGTGTCATTTCAGCCACAATAGAGCGCTGAAAGTCGCGTAGAAAACTCATAGTTATGACTAAAGGACGTTCTTCCTCAGGCGAGGAAGTCTCTGGAAGGGTTTGCTCAGTAGCCGGTTGAGCTTCAGGCGCGGATGAGGACTTTGGAAGTCCCTTGTCCTTTGAACGCCGAGTTTCAACAACGGCGACTTGAGGGTGACTTCCCACAGACGGTGCCAAATGATGCCCAGCAGCATCTTCGTCGGGTGACATTATGACTTCGAGAGGGACTTCCTAAGATGGAGGACGTCTGGAGCAAAGATTTCCCAGAGGAGTGTGCCTGAAATGCTCAGAAAAGAAAAGGTTAGGAGGTCCCCGGAGGATTTTTCCGGGGAGGAGCCTCCGACGCCCAAGTCAGTGTTCTGAGGGGATATAGAGGAAGAGCACTAAGAGGCTAAGTGGCCTTGCCTGTTCGCGTTTTCTAAAGGAGGGGGTCTGCCCCTTTGCCAGGGCCTGTTTCCTGGTATTTATAGGGGTGCCCAGCCCGTTCAGATCATGACACATGTTCGGTCAGATGCGGTTTGCACTTCTGGGCGTAGGGGACAGGTAGCCATTTGTAGGCTCCTCGGGTCTGGGACCGAGACAAGTTGTGACAAGACTTGGATGGCGTCGACGCGTCAGACCGCTCTTCGAGGCAGCGTGTAGCGCATGTGGGCGACATGTCAAAGACTCCTTAAAATGCTCATGTCGTATTCCCGAGGTCCTCTGGGCGAGGCCGTCCTTTGGTATGGACGCCCCTCTTCGGGAATTATGCCCGTAGTTCGGGGAGATCCGTGGTTCGGGGGTTCCACCTTTGGGGAGACTCTCTCCTGCTTGAAATAGCTAGTTCTTCATCCCCGAAGGCGATCCGTTTGGTCCCCCGAGGGAGCCGATAACATCCTTGAAATTCCTGACGTACTAGCCGAAGTCCCGAGTTCGACGTGTTTGCCTTCGCTCCTTCCGAGGTCAGTGATAGCGCCTCTTTTGGATGACGTCAGTTTTCCCGACCACACTTTTTTTCAGGAAGTATGTACTGAGAGAGGTGATAACCCTTCGGCTATCAACAATTAAGGGAAAAAACAAAGGTAGTCGTGAGGATCTATATGCCTCAGTCATGGAAAATTTCATCATTATCGATGCTCCCTTGGCACATAATGCCATCATTGGAAGACAAACCTAGGGAAGGTTGCATATGAGGTTAGAACGTGAAGGACCTAGCCGTAACCTTTGAAGCTGGGAAAGGTGACATAGTTATCTTCATTGATCAAGCTGAGGTTCGCAAGGTCTTTTTGAAGCATGACAGTCTCCATCCAATAAAAGAGTTCATGTCTTAGCAGCAACCATACCAGAAAAGCCGCAAGAAATCATAAGGGACAGTGCTGAAGGAGTAGGTGTTGAAATAGAAAGCTTAGAGCTCATTTAAGGCTGATGTACCAAAATTGGGACAAATATGCCTGACAAGAAAATGCTGAACTTGTAGATTTCTTGAAATCGAACAAAGATCTCCTTTCCTACTAACGAAAAAATATGCCCGGAATAAACCCCGAGCATAATTCAACATAGTTTAGATGTTGATCCCATCGCAAAGCCCATAAGGCAAAAGAAGCGAAATATAACCCCAGAACAATAGAGCCTTTATCAAGCAAGAGACACAACAACTCCTTTATCAACCCCAATTTGTTGAGTAACATGGGGATTGCTACAAAAGAGGGGAGTGATAAACTCTCAATGTGCATTGACTTTACCAGAGTAAATGATGCGTGCCAAAAGGCTAATACGCACTGCCTTTGATAGATTAGTTGGTAGAATCCACTTTGGGGTATAGGATATTGAGGTTTTTGGATGCTTTTAGCAAGTATCATCAGATCTTGATGAACCCAACCGATGAGTAAAAAACTCCATTCATTACCAATGAAGGTACTTTCTACTATATCCAAATGCCATTGGGACAGAAAAATGTAGGGGCTACATACCAACAGCTGATGGATAAGGTATTCAAAGAACAGATCGATAAAAATATGGAAGTGTATGTCAACAATATGATAGTTAAAATTCATAGCGGCACAGAGCACATTAAGGACTTATGATAGACTTTCCAGCAACTCAGGAGGTTCAGCATTTGTTTAAATCTTGAAAAATATGCCTTTCGTGAAATGAGAGGTAAATTGATGGGATTCATGCTTTTAGAGCATGCTATAGAGGCAAATCCGAACAAGGTGAAAGTTCTCCTTAAATCCTGAACTCCTAACTCAATCAAGGATATACAAAGGCTAACAGGAAAAATAATAGCCTTGAGCCACTTTATCTCGCTTTGTAGTGACAGATACAGACCATTTTTGAAGACACTCACAACAGCGGCAAAAAATGACATCAGAGTCGATGGCCCGTTAAATCCTTAAAATGAAGAATGCCAGATAGCCTCGGAAGGAATCAAGGTTTGTCTGGTCGAGTTACGCACTCTCAAACAACTGAAAGAATGGGAGCTCCTCGTCCTATACTTGGCCATCAGTGGAAAAGCTATAAGCACCATCTTAGTATATAAGGACAGGCACGGAAAACATTGGCCTACGTATTACATGAACAAATCACACCATGGAGTAGAGGTAAATTACTCGATGCTGTAGAAGGCCATATATACTTTAGTCCTTGCAGGACGATGCCTTCGGCCATACTTTCATGGCCATTCAGCCGTCATCAGAAGTAACCTCCCTCTCAAGGATGTGATGAAGAACATAGATCATTCTAAAAGGCTTTCAAAATGGTGCATAGATCTTGGTGAATACAACAAAAGGTACGAGTCAAGGAAAACAATCAGGGCACAAGCGCTCAAAAATTTTATTGTCGAACTACCTCCAAATGTTGAAAAGTAAGCTTCAGTTGAAGAAGATTGTGAGCCAATGTGGGAATTGTTTGTCGATGGTGCATCAAGAGTGGCACATCAAGGCATAGGTATAATTTCAAGAAGACTAGAGGGAAAGGAAGCATCCAAGGCCAACAAGTTTGGCTTCCAAGGGAGAAACAATGTGGCCGAATATGAAGCCCTCATCGCTAGGTTGGGCCTCGCCAGTAGCATAGGCATCAAGTCTCTCCGAGCATGCAGTGGCTCTCAGCTTTTAGTTCAATAGTTGAAAGAGGACTATTGCAACCTTGCAAAAGACATAATGGAAAAGTTTGGTAAAGTACTCATGGAAAAGGTGCCCCGGTAAAAAAATACAAAAGTAGATGCTTTGGCCAAGACAAACGGGTGCATTGAAGAAGAAAAAATGTGAGCATTGGTGGAAACAATATACTAAGCATTCAGGAAGGGTGGAGAGCACCACTCTAGAGATAGCTCACAAAAGGGAAGATGCCTAATTACCCTTTGGAAGCCTCAAAATTTAAGAGAAGGGCTAAAAGGTATTTCCTTTTAGTGAAGAGCTTCATTGGGAAGGCTATCCTAGTCCCCTATAGCAATGTGTCAGGAAACTGAAGTGGAGCTAGTCCAAAGGGAAATACACAAAAAGAGGTGTGGTTCTCACATTAGTAAGGACGTTTTGGCTGGTGTGGTACTTTCCCAAGGATACTTCTGCCCATCCCTAAGGCAGGACGTGTGAAGACTTGTAAGGAGCCACAACAAATGCCAGTGTCGTGCTTCTAGGTAGAGGGTGCCATCCAAAGTCATAACATCAGCAAATTTGTCCCTTTGCAGTCTGGGGCATAGACCTCATAAGACCGCTACCTACCACTCAATAAGGGGTGAAGTACTCTATAGTTGCAGTAGACTATTTTACAACATGGGTAGAAGCAGAGCAATTGGCAACTGTATCAGCTCAGGAAATCCAATGGTCCATGTTGAAAAACATTTTGTGCAGATTGGGCTGTCCAAGGATACTGGTGGCTAACAACAAAACTCAATTCGCTGATAATGGATTCCAAGAGTTTACTATTAACTTTGGGATCAAGATACATTTTGCTCTAATGGCACACCACCAAAGCAATGGCAAAGTTGAAATCTCTAGCCGAACCATTAAAAATGGCCTGAGCAAATGGCTTGAAGAAGGCAAAGGAAAATGGCTGAGAAAGATGCCTAGTGTTTTATGGAGCTACCAGACTACTCCAAGAAAGGCAACTCAAGAAACCCCATTTTACCATGCCTATGGCACAAAACCATATATTCTTGTTGAGGTGGCGCACTTATCCTTAAGAGTGCAGATCTTTGATAAGTAATCCAATGTTGAAGGCCTAAGGGTCAGAATGGATCAGTTGATGAAGCACAGAGAACTAGTAAAACCCCAAAGAATAGCATTTTAGTAAAGGGTGGCTACTTCTGCAAATCAAAAGATTAAACTAACATGATTCAAAGTTCAAGACCAGGTTCTTTGTATTGTTGAGGTCTATCCCCAAAGACCCAGACAAGGTGTGCTAAGGCAAAATTGGGAAGGACCTTATGTAGTTATTGCCGAACTTAGGCTAGTTGTCTTCAAATTGGTGGATAACTTCAAAGATGGACCAAAAAACATATGGCACATAGATTGCCCAAAGAAGTACCATGCTTGATTTTTTTGAAGTATAGTTTCAATAGAGACAAACACTATGTGTAAAAAACATATGGCAAGGAAAAATTTTCATGGGAGAACTCTATCAAAACTCATGTATTAAGTATATGTACTTAAGAAAATCATGAGAAAAATGAAAGCCATTACCATTGCTAAAAGAGCAAGAGAAGAAAGATGGAGCACTGAAGCTCTAAAGAAACCTTGGCTATTCATCCAAATGATGGAGTTAAACATCTAATCCTTGAAAAATGTTTTTTAACTCCAAGAGGCAAATTGAAGGAATAGCAGTGCATCACCAAAATAGGTAGACATGCGAATGAATCCTATAAAATGCTAACACTAAAATAAGAAATGAGGAGACAAAAAAATAAGAAATGAAGGAAATATAGATTCATTAATATTAGGGAGGCCGATGCACAGCCAAATTACAACTGGTGCGTATGACAATGGCTTGAAAGGAAAACAAAGAAAATAACACAAAAGAGCAACTAATTCAAGGTCGGCACCCGCACTGTCTCCAGATTCTTTTTCCTTATCTTCCTACTTCTCCTTCTCCTCGTCCCCATCCTCCTCGGCCCCTTCATCGTCATACAAGCCATCGGGCTCCCCAAGGTACTCATCCTTCAACCACGCCAATACTTCCCCCTCAGGCCTCTGGAAGGTCTTCAAGAAAAAAAGGTCAAGATAGGGGTGCCTCTCCTGGACTTGGTAGTGAGCAAGGCAGGACCATCCTGAAGTCCTAAGATGGCAATATTGGTAACCTTTTGCAACTCCTCCCCCATCTTTTTCTTTTCCAACTCCAACTCAATGATTCTTAAATTGGTTTTATTGACACCCAATTTGGTCCGACTATTAAAAATAAAAAAAAAATTTAAAAAAAAAAAATAAATTAATTATTAGTAATTAATTAATTAATTAAAAAAAAAAAAAAATAAATTAATTATTAGTAATTAATTAATTAATTAAAAAAGAAAAAAATTAAATTAAATAGTTTAAGGGGGGCATTTTTGTTTCGTAAGGTTAGATAGTAAGTTTATATATATCTATATATGTAAAATATAAAAAGGGGAAGTTTTCTTTCTTTACAAAAATAAGAAGTTTGGAGTGAATCTGACAAAATTGAGAAGTTTTGGGAAAAATTTGACGAAATCTGGAAATTCCAGGGAAATCTGGTAACTTTTTGCATGATTTTTCGGCGAAACAGACAATTTTGGGCCAAATTGACAGAACAAACAAATTTGGGCCAATCAGAAATTTCGTGTAAACTTTGGGACCAGACCATTAGTCAAAGAAAGATGAAGGACTAAAACTATCATTTTTCCCAAATTATGTTTTTAATATTTTTTTAATTAAATTTTGATTTTTTTTAAATTCAAGGAATTCAATGCTTATCCCATATAAATAGGGGTCCAAACATGCAAAGAAAAGAAAAAAAAAAGTAAGATAAGAGCTTCTTAATTAAAAAACGGAGAACTTAGCTTAGGTCCCTGCTCATCTTTCCTTCTTTCCAGAAAAGCCTGAATTTTGCTTTTTCTCTATTCATCTTTTACTGTTTCCCCTCTCTCTCTCCATTTG